>PVLC010003984.1:47505-90388 GCA_004027655.1 Graphiurus murinus | reverse complement strand
TTCCTTAATGTGCAGAAAGTTCTCATATCTGTATGAGAAATACCTATATTGAAATACATCAAAGACAAAGTTTTAAGACTCTGATATTTTTCTTGTTCAGTTTCTTCTTTTTTTGGTAAATCATCACTATTTGTATTTATTTGTGCTAGAAAAATCTGGTGTATAATTCTTGCAGAACAGCATACTAGTATAACCTTTCATTTAGTTTGTTGATAGCAAGTTGGATTAAAGAAAGAAATAATTTTTTTCTGAAAAAAAAAAAAAAAAAAAAAAAAAAAAAAAGAAAGAAGCCACAGACTGGGACAAAAAGTTTTTTGATCCAAAGCTGACAGAGTGCTTTATCCTCAACTTATTCCAAAAAGAAAATGTGAAAACACAGTTTAAAATATTCAAAGGTCTGAAGAGACAACTCACTAAAAGGATACAAAAGTGGTAAATGAGCATCAGAACAGGTGTTCATCAGAAATCATTATCATGTATGACACTGTTTTAAAAACAGCTGCTAAGTGCACTGTCAGGAATGATTAGAGGCCAAGTCCCCACATCCAGTTATCTGAAGGATACTAGATTTATTTCCAGCTGCTACACCTCTGTGCCATGGCAAAGGCAGGGTAGAGTCCCAGCAGCAGATGGAGTTGCTTCAGGCAGAGTGAGAGCTGTGCAGTAGAAGGAGTTGGAATCTGGAGGGAAGAGGAATCCTGAGATAGAAGAGGGCCATTGTCACCAATGCATCCTTTTACATCCTTCATGCATCCATCCTCCTCTGTTAAAATCCTCTAAACTTCCACCATTCCTCATTTGCACTCAACACTTCTAGTCTATATTATCCCTCCTTAATCTGTGACATGTATGAAAAATACCCTTGTTTTCCCACATTCCAAAGACTTCAGTTCCATCCTCTTCACCTTCTTTCTCCTGTAAACTCTATCCTGTGTGTCTCCTGGCTCCTTGCCCCTGTGTCTACTCCCCAACACAACAACTCAGCACACTCCCTGTGTTGTTTGTGCCCAACACCCTCACAACCCACACGCTCACCTTTCAGGCCCCCTGAAGTCCTCCGTGAACTTAAGGCCTGCCTCTGACCCATTGCCCACACCCTATAGTCCTGCCCTTGTCTCCTGTGCACTTTAACCACTGGTGTCCTTGTCCTTCCCGGCTCCCTTCACTTACCTGTTTGCTTTCTTCCCTCCCCATGGCTATCATCTCACTTCCCCTCAGAGCTGCCATTATCATTTTATCTGTTGTGCAAGGACAGTGCAGGCGTGAGGTCTACAGAAGTTTATTGATGGTTTTTTCCCCCTAGTTACTAGTTACCAAAACCAATCATAAGTTTCTTCAAAATAACTGTTGAAGTTTTTAAGAGTCTCTTTCTCCTCTCTTCCCTCTTCCTTCTTTTCCTCCCTCCACCCCCCTCTATCTCTCTCTCCCTCTCTCCTGGAGATCCAACCCAGCATCATTCTATCTCCTATTGAAGTATTTTGAAGAGGCTCCATCATCTTTCTTCATGATACTAGGGCTTGAAGCCAGTGGCATTCTACCTCCCAGCTACACACCCAGTCCTATCTTATTATTATTTTGAAACAGGGTCTTACTAGGTTACTGAGAGTCTCATTTTGCTGACTTTAGTTTCAGGTACTCTAGGGGCTGACCTGTTTTTCCTTGATACAAAGCTTCCAACATAAATCCCATCCTTAGACTGTCTGGTGTCCAAGTCCGCAGGCAAAACCAAGACACTCCTTTCAGGCATGGCATTTCTAGGGTCTGAATATCACCTCTCCATAGTTAAAAGCAAAGCATGACTTCACTTTGGGTGAATGTAATTTAAAAAAATATATACTATTGGTGCATTGTAATTCTAATTTATAGTGAAGATCACAGTCATAGAAACATATATGCAAAAAGCTCTTGTTGTGTTTTTCCTCCAGATCTTACCCTATTATCATCTCCTCCCTACATATGTTATGTATTGTAGCTATGAATCCTCAGGCAAAAGAGTAACTGGCAAAGATTTTCTCTGCTCTGTAGTCTCTGTCTTCACACTTTGGTTTCCTTTGCCCTGTAGAAGGTTGTTTGATGCCATTCAATTTGCTCATTGTTGGGGTTATTTCCTGAGCTTTATGAGTCTTTGTGAGGACATCATGGCTTGTACTCCTATATTGGCTCTTACCTAGGTCTCCTTCCCTGAAATCTTGCTGATTTATTTGGGACCCTTTCTTCTCCACCTATTTTATTTTATTTTTTTTGCGGTACTGGGGATTGAACCCAGGGGCATTCTACCTCTGTGCTACATACTAGTCCTATTTTTTATTCTTTATTTTGAAACGGTGTCTCCCTAAGTTGTGGAGGGCCTCACTAAGTAGCTAAGGCTGGCCTCGAACCCGGATCCTCCAGTCTCAGCCTCCCAAGTACTGGGATTACAAGGTTTCACCATTACGTCCAGCTCCATCTCTTTTATTAAAGGGACAGTACAAACCAAGGAAGCTGACTGGTGCTAGGGGAGCTTGATAGTGGCATTTGTGAGAAATGCCCAAAGGAACCCAAGGAGAAAAAAAAAAACATATCTCCTAACTTTTGCTTCCTTGCTTGGAGGATCTGATTAGGTGTTCCTGGATTGATTGAAAATTCCACTCTAGCCACAGGCCCATGCATGTGGATCCAGAGGCCTCCTCTGAACATTGGTTCACTATTCTCCCCATCCCCCACCCATCATCTCACTTCACCTGTGGCCCAGGTGACTTGAACTCAGGGTGACTTGAACTCAGGGTGACTTGAACTCAGCCTAGGCTAAGCAAAGATACCACCTCTCAAAACAAACAAAAAGCCTGCCAACCATTCTGACCCCAGCTCAACTCGTTCTGCCTAGACTATAATGTCTCAGGGTTGGATTCCAATTTCTCCCTCTGGGTGGCAGCCCTTTTGTAAGGAGAGATGTGTGGCTGGGCAATGGGAAGCCTTGCTTTGCATAAGGGAGGGGACATGGCTTTAGTGTCAGCAGGTTTTGGCCAGGTGAGCTATCCTCAGGAGGGGCTCCTTGTCCCTCGCTCACACCTTCCATGATTGCACCTCCATGGATGTGGTGATACATCCCTGCCAAAGGCTGGAGGTGGAGACTCCATGGTGTCATGTGACCCAAAGCAATTTTCACACTCGGAGAGTCTTTGTGCTAGTGCCTAGAGACCCAGTGATTGGTGGAGGCTTCTGTGACATCAGTGTTAGAGGGGCATTGATATCAGTGAAGAGCTCCTGTGCCTGTGGGTCTCAGTAATGTATGACTTGAGGGTCAAAGAAGGAAGTATGAGGGGCTGATGGGAGTTTTGTGTTGTTAACAGTCAGGGGATCTGTGAGAATGTTAATTGGGCAAGTGTATGGTTATCGATGGAGTGATTGTCGGGTCAGTGATTGTATGGGGGACCTGTAAGTTCAACCTGAGTAGCCTTATCCAGTACTTGGGACACTGAGAAAGGAGGATGACAGGTTCAAGGCTAGCCTTAGCCACTTAGACTTTCAGCAACTTAGAGACACCTGTTTTGAAATAATAAAAGAAAGAAGGCTGGGTATATAGCTAGAATGCCTCTAGATTTGATCCCCAGTAAACACACACACACACACACACACACACACACACACACACACACACCCACACACTATGGCCTGAGGGACAGAGGGCCCTGTCAAATACATTTTGTTGTAAGGTGATATGTCCACAGGTTCTGGGGATTATGATGTGCACGGTTGTGGGATTGTTTTCCAATCTTCTTGACTCCGCATAATGTTTTAGAAATTTGCCCACTTGCTGCATGTCTCAGCAGTCATTCCTGTATACAGCTGAGTGGTATTCCAGTGTGTGACTATGGGATAGTTTGTCTCTTCTCTCACTGTTCCACACTTGAACTATTGTTAGTTACACCTTTCTCAGAAATTATTCCAGTGGATCATAGATTTCATTGTAAAACATAAAACTAAGAAAACTTCTTTTTTTCCAGTACTGGGGATTGAACTCAGGGACCTTCTACCTCCGAGCTATACACCCAGCCCTATTTTTATTCTTTAGTTTGAAACAGGGTCTCAAAAGTTGCAGAGTGCCTCACTAGGTAGCTGAGGCTGGCCACGAACCGAGATCCTCTGGTCTCAGCCTCCCAAATGCTGGCATTACAAGTGTGCATCACCATGCCTGGCTTAAGAAAACTTCTAGGAGATGATACAGAAGAAAATTCTAGATAACTTTATACTTGGCAATGACTCTATTGGCACAGAATCCAAATGATCGCCCAGAAAATAAAAGTTGTAAGTGGGACTTTATTAAAATTAAATATGCCCTGCCCCTATAATACAGAGTTATGAGTATACAAATACAAGCCCCCCTCTAATACAGTGTTCTGAGTATACAAATACAGGCCGTGGACTAGTAGAAAATATTTGCTAAACACCTGTCTTATAAAGGCCTATTTTGCTATGGTTGAAAAACACCTATAGGAGTTTTGCTGGAAAAAGTATAATATTGGATTGGTAGAATAGGATACATTTATGTCAACTTAGTTGCTTCAGACAATTGTGGAGAATTAAAATCCAGAGTGTCTACTAAAATTTTACAACTTCATATTATACTGAGGGACATATGAAATGATAATAGCCTTCCCTTGAATGAATTTGTTTCTCTAACAAGTATGTGACAAATGCTTCCTTTGTATCTAGTCATTTTCCAGGAGCTGAAGTTATAGGCTTGAAGGAAATAGAAAAAAATCCATGGTTTTCTGGAGAGAACATTGAGTTACCTGGGTAAAATTCAAGTGTATCTTTTGTCATTAGCTAGTCTAGTCAGAGAATGTAAACAGCTGTTTAGGAGAAAGAAATAGACCTGAGTTGATTGATTCAAGGGCACAGGGTGGTTTTAGGTGAAGGAGCATCTTATTTAGAGAAAATGGGAAAGTGTGTGTGTTATTGTGTGTGTGTGTGTGTGTGTGTGTGTGTGTGTGTGTGTGTGTGTGTTTCTGGGAATAGAACCCTAACCTTACACTGAGCTATACTCACATTTTATTTCGAGACAGGGTCTCACTAAGTTGACTAGACTCATCTCAACTTTAGAATCCTCCTATCTTACCCTTCCAAGTATTTGGAATTATAGGAATGTACCACCACACCTTGTTGAAGTCTTCTTTTTCTGGTACTTAACATCCTAGGTCACAAATTAGTTATTTTAAAATGTCCATGCATTGTATCTCCAAGAGATTTCAATTTTTGCTAATACTTGAATTTAAACTACAAACAAATTAAAAACAAAATTAGAAATTCTGTTCCTTAGTAGCACTAAAACCACATCAGTTGTTCAACATCCGTATGTAAGCAGTGGCTACCAAATTGGACAGCCCAGACAATTTCCCAAAAAGACAATGGGTAAACTTTTTTATTTCTATTAACTCAGAAAGTTAGATTGGAGAGTGTTTTTTACATGGCTTTTCCAGACACATAGAAACACAAGAAATAAATTTATATTGATTTAGAGAAGAAATGAATGAATAAATGAATGAATGAATGGGCTAATCAAGTATCTATTGTCATTGAAGGGAATACTTCAAAAGACTGGAATTGTCACCGGAAAAATATTTTAGGGGAACAGAGAAGAAAAGAAAGGTATGTAGAGTACATAGAACACAAAGGAGGAAGAGAACCTTAGTCTCTAAGAATGGAGAAGGATGTAACAACTGGAAGAGATCAATTCTCGTTGTGTTGTCTTGGAGTTGACTCCTTATACTCATCCACAGGCCTATCATGGTTTACAGTCATTTCACATGTCCTGGCTTCTCTGTGACCTGTTGAGCCTTGTTTTCTTTTCTTCAGTACTTCCCACTCTCCTGGGGGTGAAATTCTCGGGTCTGTCCTTTATCCAGAGTTTTTACTTTGGTCCCACAAAGATGTATTATCCATGTTTTCGTGAGTCCTGATCTTAGGAAAATAACTGGAAATCTGCCAATTTCACAATAAAAGCTCAATATTTTCCTTTGGCCTCATAAGTAGATATTATCCAGGTGATGTGGACAGAAATACCAGGGTAATGTAGTGATGTGTGGGTATTATCAGGGCGATGTGGACAGAAATACCAGCAAGAACCAGTTTCAAAACTAAAAGAAACAGTTTCAAAATTAAAAGAAAAATGTGAATTTTGGTGTAGCTTAAAGGGAGATTTCTGCTATTCAATGCTGTGATTCAATTCCTTCTGCCACAAAAACAAAACAAAAAAGATGACAATCACCAAGAGGCCATGCATCTGGTGAGGACCACTTGCTCTGTTCACTTCCAGTATGGCTTTGTATTTTTCACATTAACCTGCTGAGGAAATCCCCAAACATCTGTTTTACCTTACAAAGACAAGTTTCTTCCACATGTTTCTCTGTTGATGGTTTGAATGTGTTTTGTGTAAGTGATAGAACAGTGTGCAAAAACATACCTTTCACATTCCTATAATATTAGAGACCCTTATATTCCTTATCCAAGCAAAGCAGACTCTTGATACAGCAGAGTCACCGCTCATGAGAACAAATGGGCTGATGGTGGGGAAGCTCATAGAAATTAGGCCAGTGGTTTGCAATAGCCACCTGTTGGGGTCCTTTGAAAGGGCAACACAAACATGTAATATAGAGGAGAGGGTGTAGAATGTCACAAAAGTGCACACGAGGACAAGGATGCTTTGGGTGGCTCTGGACTCAGGGGAGAGTCTGGGGGGAACATTCACACTGTGGATGTGTTGAACCTGTTGCTTGTGCCTGTAGAGGATGAAAACCATGGAGCCACTGGACCATATCATGAATACAGAAAACACAACTTCAGGAAATACAAATAATGCTGCATATATTGAGCCTGTGATTTTATTAGTACGTGTAATAGAACAGTATCCAAAATCTCTTCTTGTTGTCCCATTTGTACTATTCCATTTTCCATGTGCATATAGAGGAAAAATACAATTGAGTACTATGTACAGGATCCAGAAGAGGGGAATGGATAATTCCATGTACTTTGAAGCTTTTAGTTTCAGATCCTTCCAACAGGAGTTCATGGGGCTGATCATGATGTTCTGGAAGACACTCAGGAGGCAGGTGATGGCTATGGAAATATTTCTACCCACTCTATGAACGTACAAAATAAGGTGGCATTCAAACTCATTGAAGGAATGTTTCAACCCTAAAGTTGTCATTGTCTGAGGGACTCCCTGAGAGAGAATTACTACTGAGTTGGCGATTGTCAGGTGCTTGAGAATCAAATCTGTGACTCTTAATGAGCTTTCAGTGTAGTAAATGATTAGATAGCAGTAAAGAAGAGAGAAATTTCCCAGTATTCCAACTGTCATCTGTGATAAGAACATTGTTCCTATTGCCAGTTCCTGGGGGGAAATTCTGTCACTCACCACATTTTCCCTGAAATGAAGGCAGCAGTCATTGTTCTGAGGAAAATGGCTTTTACAATCTTTTTGTAGCCACATGCTGTGGTGCACAGTTGAAGCTACCAGCTCCTCGTGAGAGTGAGGCAGAAAGATAACTTAATCCCAGCATTTTGAGGCCTGCTTGGACAATGTGGCAAGACCCTCATTTAAAAAATTATTTTGCTTAACAAGGTGACTTAACTGAAGATGATGGAGGAGGTGAAGGGAAACACCCTAATGCACATGATGTACCTTCAGAAACATTTCAAAGTCAATCACTAACCTGAACTTGAGAAGGAGGGAGGGTGAGGGAGTGGGGTGAGAACTGGAGAAGGGTTAAATGAGAAATGTGTGCATGTATGCCTTTACCTACTTGGACCTCACAAAGACGTGTGATTACAATACACCAATAAAAAATTACTTTTCTTGATGAATGACTTTGATTTATGTACTTGCGAGATCGGCAGACATTAGGATCTGTGTGATGATGGGCAGAATTCCAAAGCAATTGTCAAAAGTTAGCAGTAACTATCAGGCGATTTTACTCTGGGAGAAGCTATGAAAAGTGAGAGCAAATGTAAAGACAGCATAATTCAACATATACGGAATAAGTAGATATTTGCTAGCCACAATGAAAAAAGTCAACTTCAATCACTACCCTTTTGTACAACAAAAGAATTATTTTTGTATGCTTGTGTGGTTTTGAGGATTAAATACAGAGTTGTTCTATCACTGACCCACACCCCATCCCTATTTATTTATCTATTTATTTATATTTATTTTTATTTTTTTGTCACAGGGCTCAGTAAGGTTCTGTTTGATGGTTTTGAACTCGTGATCCTCCTGATTTAGCCTCAGAGTTGCTGGGATTACAGGTGTGCTCCACCACACCTATAAACAAAGCTGTTCTGAACAGAGTTTTTTATTCAAGTGCCAGTATTGGAATTATTTTTGTAATAATGAAAGTATGTTTCTTTGGTCTTGGGAAAACTTTTTATTAAATATATAAGCACATTAAATTGATGGTTTCAGTGACAAATTAAGTCATATTAAATGAGCAAACTGGCATCAATTGCCGTATGTACACAAACTGGGATGTATGTGTGTACGATCAGTATTTCCAGTGTGAGTAACTCTTATAAAATGCATGAACGAATTAAATTTTCAACATAAACTTAAAAAAGATATTGTTTAATGAATAATAAATATGGGGAAATGTTCAGTGTCCCATCATAAATTGCCCAGTAATAATAATAATGATGATGGTGATGATGCATATCATGAGTTGTGATTTCATAGTAATGTTCAGTAGAACATTACCCTAAGTCTTTTTTGGACTTTGTGATATTTTTGCTCCTCCCTTTGACAAGCATATGAAATGACACTTTCCAACATATACAGGGATGGAGGACAACTGAAAACTCAACAGGGTTGGGAGTTGTATTTAAAGGTCTACCCATCTTGAGTTTTGGGGATTTTTGAGCTGCTGGCCACACACAAGAGGAAGATGGTGGCAATAGAAACACCTTGCTAAATCTGTGAGTATACAGAAAGTATTCTGTGCTCAAAATCTTGGAGAAAATACTTCAATCAAACAGTTGCTGTGGTTTTGTAGACACCTTTAAACAGAATGACTAGGAAGTGACCACCAAATATCTTTCCATTATTCTGCTAGTATCTCTGTGGATAATATTTCATGGAACAATTTTGGTTGTATCAAGTTTTGTATAATGTGTATGTTTGTCTTAACTGGCAATATCAAATACAAATAAAGTTTTTGAGATCCTAATAAAATGCAGTGCCCTTGCCTATAATCCCATTATTTGGGTGGCTGAGACAGGAGTATCATAGGTTCAAGGACAGCTTCAGCAACTTAGTAAGATTCTTAGCAACCCTGAAAGACCCTGTTTTAAAACAACAAATAAAAAGGCTGTTGGTGTAGCTAGAAGGTAAAACGCTGCCATAGGTTACTTAAGTAGTAAATAAATTATTGGACAATATTCCTTTTTCCCTAAGCCTTCATACACAAAATACAAATGTGACAAAATGGTGTAGGATAAAAATTAATTTCTTACTAATTTCAGGCTAAACTGTTACATTTACTAATGCCTGCATTCTGTGACATTGTGGGAATTAAGAAACATTTTTGAAGGCATTCAAACATGAGAGATGTAAATAGACTCTTGCTAGCATAAATTATTTTGTGTCTTATACATTATAGTGAGAAAATTGTCATGACTTTGGGATGAATGTGAGAATATTATTAAGCCAGAAGAAATAACACAAAATATATTTGGTCCTGAGAACCTCTTTTCAATACTCATAATTTTAATGTTACCTTCACTTAAATGTTGGGTTTCTAAGTTCAACAGGGAAAGCAGTGTCACCTCAATCATTGCACCACAGATGTTTCAGTGGTGTCTTTAAGAGGATCACAAATTTAGAGTCAAATAAGAATATATCTTATTCAGGAAATGATTTTGTTTCTGTGCACGATTATGTGATTATTATAGTTCCTTTTTAATCTTTGGTAAAGACTTGAAAAAATTCATAAACATACTTTTTGCAATAACACTGAAATTTAGCAGAACAGGCATGTTTCAATGCTACAATGTATAAGCTAGTACAAAATCAGATTTCATTATCACTGGGATTATTAACCAATAATCATCCTCAGTGAAGATTTTATTAAACTACAAGGGAAGCCATCAAGGATTGTCATACACTCAGTGACACTTCTCCTTTTACTAGCTCAGCATCTAGTGAAGGAATTATCATTCTACTTTGCCTACTTTTGCACTGTACCGGTTTCTATCTCAAATTCCTTTTCCAGATTTGAGTACTTCCCCAGACTTCCTTTCCTTACTGACTTTGCCTCTCAGATTGAAACAGAAAGTACTTACCACATTTCTTGCCTGGAAGATGGTGCAGTCAGGTGAGGCTCATGAAGGATAGCACTAAGGGAGAAGAAGGGAGCTGGGCTCTAAGATAAAGATTTGTGATTCTGTGACCTCACTTCCCCTCAGAGCTGCAATTATCATTTCATTTTACTGAAAATAACAGTGGAGGTCTGGGGAGCTTAAAACAATACTGAAAAACTTTTTTACCCACCTGCTAATTACTCAAACCTATTAAAAGTTTATTGAAAGCATCTTCAAAATAACTGTTGAAGTGTTTGTGAGAAGCTGTTATTTTTCCATGATCCCTCAAGGCTGATTGGGTCTCATATGGATAGGGCAGGAAATATTACAGTAGGAGCTATGAGTGATTTGCAGAGTGGTTTATGTGTCTCACTGGACTTAGACTTCCCGGAGTTCTTACACCCTAAATCCAGTTCATTCTCAATTACTAGGCCTCTAAGCCACATCTTTTTATAGTAGTCAGTAAAAACAGAATCAGATAGAATATGTTAGGTATTATGGAATGAGGTATGTGTAAGGAAATAATATACTGCCAGGATTTACTTTAAAAGACATTGAGCTTATTTGTATGATCAAATGTTAATAAATTTGGAAATGAACATGTGGAAAAATTTACTTTTTTGTCTATTGACAGCAGCCTCTGAAGAAATACAAAATGTTACTTTTAAACTCAATACTTTGTTCCCTGAAAATTTAAGCTACTTTCACTACCTAAGGACCTGTGAGGTTGAGGACCAACTTAGGAGTTAGTAGGACATAGAGCACAGAGGCCAGCATCCCTCTCACCTATAGACAAGTCTAGGATTCTTAAAATCAGCCTGAGTTTCAGTAACTTCTTAGAATAACTCATGACACTCAGAAAACTGTTGTGCTCATCATGAACCATGAGGTGGTTCAGGTTAAAATGAGCTGAGGAAAGAAGCAGATGGGGCAGAGGCCAGAAGCAGCACATGTGGAGCTGCTTATTCTCCCCAGACTTGCTTGAGATCCAGATAACTAAACCCCTGCCAATCCCCTTAGCACACCTCCCCACATTACACCAGAATGGTATTTCCTTTCTGCCTACACCATCCTACCCTCAATCTCCAACAAACTAGGATGAGTTCTAGCCTTGGTGTCCTCCATCATCCTCCCCATGCTGTCACAGATGTACCACATTCCCAGCACAATATGAAACAATCCTCACGAACACTGTCAACCAGCAAAATCACTCAAGCTGCAATGCTAGAGCTTCTCCTGGAGCCGCATCACACACTGTCCATGTGGCTGACTGTAGTCTTCCTCCAGAGGGTGCCCGTTAGTTAACTGCCTGGCCACAAATCCCCTGCACAAATCATATTGTTAGAGTGCATGGTGGCCAAGCCCATCAGGAAAACTAAGGTACTCAAGCATGACATTTCAAGAATCTAAGTACTAATTCCCTGTTGACCTCCCCACTTCTAAAGGCAAAACGTGGCCTCATATGGATAAGGGTGATTTTTCACCACATAGCCCCCCTCCCAGTCTGACAAGACTCCATTACTGTAAAGTGAACACTTTATCAGACTATTTGCATTTTCTGTTGCCCTTATATTACCTAGGCACCTTTGGGATCATGTGAGTATGCCTAGCATGTGGAGGAGCCACTGTGGTCCAAGATCAAGAAACAGTGTTTACATCCTGTGGGTCCATTACACTCATTTGCCTGTTTAGGCATCCCCTTGATTAGTCATTGTGCTCTGTCACCTACCAACATCACGTTGGCTAGACCTATTCCTCACTACACACTGCATTTCCAAGTGAAGGAATAGAGCTATATGGTTAAATACATCTACCTCGAACACACACAAATTCACTTACACAGGAAACTATATATGTAAGACCATCTGTATCATACCACAAATATAGATGTAAAATCACATATACATGTATCAGATACTCAAATATACTCACATATATAAAATAATTACACTCACCTGCAAACAACTTGCAATGCAGGCACCAAACACAAGTGTCAGGACTCCACTCAATTCCAAACAAGGATTCATATAGTTACTGGTGTGTGCATGATAGCGATGGACCGGCTGTAGAAAGCCTTGCTCTATATGCAGGAGGGGAAGCGATCCAGCATTGGTAGGATCTGTTGAGGTTCTGTGTTTTGATGCTATCTAGAATGGTGGAGTTCCTGGAGCTGAGCTTTCCCCAAGAAGGGGACACCATCCAAGATGGCAGCTCCATAGGGGTGGCATATTTCCCCAAATAGTCTGGAAGTTGAGAGCTGAGGCAAACACTTAAGTAATTTTCCGGTCTGGGAATCTATTTTTATTTTCTTCTTTTTGTGGTACTGGGGATTAAGCCCAGGAGCATTCTACCTACAAGCTAAACCCCCACACCTAATTTTTTTATTCTTTCTATTGAAACAGAGTCTCACTAAGTTGAGGAGAGCCTCACTAAGTAGCTGAGGCTGGTTGTGAACCTGTGATCCTCCTGTCTCAACCTCTCAAGTACTGGATTTACAAGTGTGCATCACCATGCCCGGCTTTCTGAGAATCTATTGGTTGTGAAAGTGGAGGCTTCTGTGATACCAGTGTTTGAATGTCTTGCATATAAATGATGAATGAGAGCCTATGCCTGTGGATCTCAGTGATGTGGGTCTTGGGGGATGAAAAAGAATGTGGTGCTTTTGGGTGGGGGTTGGAGTCAACCATCTGAGAGTTTGTGAAATTGTTAAATGGGCAAATCCGTAGGTCACTGATGGAGCGGCTTTGGGGTCAGCAATCAAATGCCGAACTTGCAGGTTCAAAATTAGCAGCCTGAGGGAGGATGACCCTTGCACAATCCATTCTATAGGGCTTGGAAATATGTTCACAAGGTCTGTGGATTATGATGAGGAACATCTTTGGGTCCACTCTTCAGCCTGCCACAGCTTCTTTACTCAGCATAACGCTTTTGAAATTCATCCATTTGCTGCATGCACCAGCAGTTCATTCCTGTATATGGCTGAGCGGTATTCCAATATGTAATATGCTATAGTTCATCCCTTCTCCTACTGACAGACACAAGTACCATCATTCCTTACCTTTCACAAAATTAACTACATGGATCATGGACTTAAATGGTAAACACACAATTTTTTCTTGTGGTACTGGGGATTGAAATCAGGTTTATTGTACTTCTGAGCTATGCCTCAGCCCTATTTTATTTTGAAACAGTGTTTCACTATGTTGTGAGGGTGTCACTAAATTGCTGAAGCTGGCCATGAACCTGTAATCCTCCTGTCTCAGCCTCCCCAAAACTGGGATGACAAGTGTGTGCCATCATGCCAGTCTGAACACACATTTTATAATATATGTAGGAGATGAAATAGAAGAAATCCAGATTACTTCTCATTTGTATATGACTTTAGGTACAACAGCAAAATCACTGTCTCTAAAAGAAAAATTGTAAGTTGGAATTCATTCAAATCAAATATACCTCTCTGAGAAGTATGGAATTAAAGGAATAGAAGTATGGAATTAAAGGAACATTTTGCCACAGACTGGGACAAAATGTTTTCTGATGCAAAACTGACAGAGTTCTTTATCTACAACTTACTCTACAAAGAAAATGTGAAAACCCAGTTTAAAATATCCAAAGGTCTGAAGGGACAACTCACCAAAAGAATCACAAGTGAAAAATGAGTACCAGAAAAGGTGTTCATCAGAAGTCATTATCATGTATGGCTCTGTTTTAAAAACAGCTGGTTATAGCCAGGCGTGGTGGCGCACGCTTGTAATCCCAGCATTCGGGAGGCTGAGACCGGAGGATCCGGGTTCAAGGCCAGCCTCAGCTACCTAGTGAGGCACTCTGCAACTTAGTGAGACTCGGTTTCAAAATAAAGAATAAAAAAAAATAGGGCTGGGGGTGTAGCTTGGAGGTAGAATGCCCGTGAGTTCAATCCCCAGTACCGCAAAACAAAACAAAACAAAAACAACAACAAAAAAACCCAGCTGGTTATATAGGGTTTCTCCTGTTTCATCTGGAGTCTCTCTTATGCCCCATCTTTTGACATCGGCATATTTGGGAGAACATATGCTTTTTTACTCTTTGTGACTGACTAATCTCACTTAACATAATGTTTTCCAGTTGTATCCATTTCCCTGCAAATAACATGATAAGGAAAGAAGTTGACTTAACTGATGGTGATGGATCGGGAAGGGGGCACCCTAATGCACATGATGTACTTTCACAAATATATCAAAGTCAATCACTAAACTGAACTTGAGAAGAGGGGAGGGCGAGGGAGTGGGGTGGGAATTGGGGATGGGGTTAAATGAGAAATTCGTGCATCATATATGCCTTTATCAGCTTGTACCTAACAAAGATGTATGATTACAATGCACCAATTAATAAAAAAAAAAGCTGTTAAGTGAACTATCAGGAATGATTAGAGGCCAAATCCCAACCTCCAGCTATCTGAAGGATACTAGGTTTATTTTCAGCTGCTACACCTCTGTGCCATGACAAAGGCAGGGTAGAGTCCCAGCAGCAGATGGAGTTGCTTCAGGCACAGTGAGAGCTGTGCAGTAGAAGGAGTTAGAATCTGGAGGGAAGAGGAATCCTGTGATAGAAGAGGACCATTGCCACCAATGCATCCTTTTACATCCTTCATGCATCCATCCTCCTCTGTTAAAATCCTCTAAACTTCCACCATTCCTCATTTGCACTCAACACTTCTAGTCTATATTATCCCTCCTTAATCTGCAACATGTATGAAAAATACCCTTGTTTTCCCACATTCCAAAGACTTCATTTCCATCCTCTTCACCTTCTTTCTCTTGTAAACTCTATCCTATGTGTCTCCTGGTCCTTTGCCCTGTGTCTACTCCCCAACACAACAACTCAGCGCACTCCCTGTGTTGTTTGTGCCCAACACCCTCACAACCCACAGTGCTCACCTTTCAGGCCCCCTGAAGTCCTCCGTGAACTTAAGGCATGCCTCTGACCCATTACCCACACCCTATAGTCCTGCCCTTGTCTCCTGTGCACTTAAACCACTGGTGTCCTTGTCCTTCCCGGCTCCCTTCACTTCCCTGTTTGCTTTCTTCCCTCCCCATGGCTATCATCTCACTTTCCCTCAGAGCTGCCATTATCATTTTATCTGTTGTGCAAGGACAGTGCAGGCGTGAGGTACCCAGAAGTTTACTGAAGATTTCCCCCCTTAGTTAGTAATTAAGTTTCTTCAAAATAACTGTTGAAGTTTTTAAGAGTCTCTTTCTCCTCTCTTCCCTCTGCTCCTTCCCCCACTCCACCCTCTTTCTCTCTCTCCTTCTCTCCTGGGGATCCAATCATTTGGGAGAGCTTCATTTTTTTTATGGTACTAGGGCTTGAAACCAATAGCATTCTACTTCCAAATACACACCCAGTCCTGTCTTATTATTATTTTGAAACAGGGTTGCTAGGTTACTGAGAGTCTCACTTAGCTGACTTTAGTCTCAGCTACTCTAGGGGCTGACCTGTTTTTCCTTGATAAAAAGCTTCCAACATAAATCCCATCCTTAGACTGTCTGGTGTCCAAGTCTGCAGGCAAAACCAAGACACTCTTTTCAGGCATGGCATTTCTAGGGTCTGAATATCACCTCCCCATAGCTAAAAACAAAGCATGACTTCACTTTGGGTAAATGTAATTTATTTTTTTTAAAAATATACCTATTGGTGCATTGTAATTCTAATTTATAGTGAAGTTCAGAGTCAGAAACATATAGGCAAACAGCTCTTGTGTTTTTCCTCCAGATTTACCCTATTACCATCTCCTCCCTGCATTTGTTATAATTGTAGCTATGGATCCTCAGTCAAAAGAGTAACTGGCAAAGATTTTCTCTGCTCTGTAGTCTCTGTCTTCACACTTTGGTTTCCTTTGCCCCGTAGAAGGTCGTTAGTTTGATTTCATTCAATTTGCTCATTATTGGGGATATTTCCTGAGCTTTAGGAGTCTTTCTGAGGACATCATGGCTTGTACTCCTATATTGGCTCTTGACTAAGGTCTCCTTCCCTGAAATCATAGCTGACTTATTCGGGACTCTTTCTTCTCCACCTATTTTATTAAAGGGAGAGTACAAATCAAGGGAGCTGACTGGTGCTAGGAAACTTGATAGTAGGATTTATAAGAAATGCAGAAGGGAACCTAAGGAGAAAAAAAAGTACCTGTGCACTTTTGCTTTCCTGCTTGGAGGGTTGATGAGGTGTTCCTGGATTGATTGAAAAGTCTACTCTGGCCACAGGCACATGCATGTGGATCCAGAGGCCTCCTCTGAACCCCAGTCCAACTTGTTCTGCCTAGACTATAATGTCTCAGGGTTGGATTCCAATTTCTCCCTCTGGGTGGCAGCCCTTTTGCAAGGAGAGAAGTGTGGCTTGGCAATGGGAAGCCTTGCTTTGCATAAGGGAGGGGACATGGCTTTAGTGTCAGCAGGTTTTGTCCAGGTGATCTATCCTGAGGAGGTGCTCCTTGTCCCTAGCTCACACCTTCCATGATTGCACCTCCATGGATGTGGTGATACATCCCTGCCAAAGGCTGGAGGTGGAGACTCCATGGTGCCATGTGACCCAAAGCAATTTTCATACTCGGAGAGTCTTTGTGCTAGTGCCTAGAGACCCAGTGATTGGTGGAGGCTTCTGTGACATCAGTGTTAGAGGGGCATTGATATCAGTGAAGAGCTCCTGTGCCTGTGGGTCTCAGTGATGTACGACTTGAGGGTCAAAGAAGGAGGTATGAGGGGCTGATGGGAGTTTTGTGTTGTTAACAGTCAGGGGATCTGTGAAAATGTTAACTGGGCAAGTGTATGGGTTATCGATGGAATGACTGTGGGGTCAGTGATTGTATGGGGACCTGTCAGTTCAACATGAGTAGCCTTATCCAGTACTTGGGAGAGTGAGAAAGGAGGACGACATGGTCAAGGCTAGCCTTAGCCACTTAGACTTTCAGCAACTTAGAGACACCTGTTTTGAAATAATAAAAGAAAGAAGGCTGGGTATATAGCCAGAATGCCTCTGGTTTTGATCCCAGTAAACACACACACACACACACACACACACACACACACACACACACACACTACTGGCCTGAGAGATATAAGGTCCTGTCAAATACATTTAATACATTTTGTTGTAAGGCGATATATCCACAGGTTCTGGGGATTAGGATGTGCACATGTTTGTGGGATTGTTTTTCTATCTTCTTGACTCAGCATAATGTTTTAGAAATGTTCCCATTTTCTGCATGTCTCAGCAGTCATTCCTGTATACAGCTGAGTGGTATTCCAGTGTGTGACTATGGGATAGTTTGTCTCTTCTCTCACTGTTCCACACGTGAACCATTGTTAGTTACACCTTTCTCAGAAATTATTCTAATGGATCATAGACTTCAATGTAAAAACATAAAACTAAGAAAACTTCTAGGAGATGATACAGAAGAGAATTCTAGGTGACTCTGTATTTGGCAATGACTCTATTGGCACAAAATCCATATCACAGCCCAGAAAATAAAAATGGTTAGGGGGATTTTTTTCCAATTAAATATGCCCTCCCCCTCTAATATAGAGTTAGGAGTATACAAATACAAGCCCACTCCCAATAGAGAGTTAGGAGGATACAAATACAAGCCATGGACTGGGAGAAAATATTTGCCAAATACCTATCTTATAAAGGCCTATTTTGCTGTGGTTGAAAAACACCTATAGGAGTTTTGTTGGGAAACGTATAACATTGGATTGGTAGAATAGGATACATTTATGTCAACTTAGTTGCTTCAGACAATTGTGGAGAATTAAAATCCAGATTTTCTACAAACATTATACAAGTTTATATTATACTGAGGGACCTATGAAATGATAATAGCCTTCCTTTGAGTGAATATGTTTCTCTAACAAGTATGTGACAAATGCTTCCTTTGTATCTAGTCATTTTCCAGGAGCTGAAGATATGGGGGTGAAGGAAATAGAAAAATAATCCATGGTTTCTGGAGAGAACATTGAGCCACTTGGCTTAAATTCAAGTGTATCTTTTCACTAAAGCTAGTGGAGTCAGAGAATGTAAACAGCTGCTTTAGGAGAAAGAAATAGACCTGAGTTGATTGATTCAAGAGCTCAGGATAGTTTTAGGTGAAGGAGCATCTTATTTAGAGAAAATGGGAAAGCGTGTGTGTGTGTGCATGCACCTCTAGGGATTGAACCCAGGGGTGCCTTACACTGAGCTATACTCCTAGTTCCTTTCACTTTTTATTTTGACAGGACCTCACTAAGTTGACTAGGCTCATCTCAACTTTAAAATCCTCCTAACTCATCCTCCCGAGAGTTGGGATTATAGGGATGTATCACCACACCCTGATGAGGACTTCTTTTTTGGGTACTTAACATCCTAGATCTCAAATAAGTTATTTTAAAATGCCCATGCATTGTATCTCCAAGGGATTGCAGATTCCCTGATAGTTTTTGCTATGACTTGAATTTAAACTACAAACAAATTAAAAACAAAATTAGAAATTCTGTTCCTTAGTAGCACTAAACCACATTTCAGTTGTTCAACATCCCTATGTTAGCAGTGGCTATCAAATTGGACAGCCCAGACAATTTCCCAAAAAGACAATGGGTAAAATTTTTTATTTCTATCAACTCATAAAGTTAATTGGAGAGTGCATGAGTTTTCCAGACAGACAGAAAAATAAGAAATAAATGTATATTGATTTAGAAAAGACATGAATGAATGAATGAATGAATGAATGAGTGAGTGGGCTAAGGAAGTATCTGTCGTCATTGAAGGGAATATTTCAAAAGAGTGGAATTGTCACCTGAAAAATATTTTAGGGGAACAGAGAAGAAAAAGAAAGAGGTGTGTAGAGTAAATAGAACACAAAGGAGGAATAGAACCTTAGTCTCTAAGAATGGAGAAGGGTATAACAACTGGAAGAGATGAATTCTTGTCATGGTGTCTTGGAGTTGACTCCTTATATCCATTCACAGGCCTATCATAGTTTACAGTCATTTCACATGTCCTGGCTTCTCTGTGACCTGTTGAGCCATGTTTTCTTTTCTTCGTTTCTTCCCACCCTCCTGGGGGTGAAATTCTCGGCTCTGTCCTTTATCCAGAGTTTTTACTTTGGTCCCATAAAGGTGTATTTTCCATGTTTCAGTGAGTCCTGATCTTAGGAAAATAAATGGAAATTTGCCCTTTTCACAGAAAAAGTTCAGTATTTTCCAGGTGATGTGGACCGAAATACCAAGGTACTCTAGGATGAATAAATTATTATCCTCTTATTGTAATTTTATTCTTCAAAGAGTCGCTAAGCATGCAACCTCCCAGGAGGGCTTTTGTGTCTTTCATTTTTAGCTATGCAGTGTCCCACCCTTGTTCAGTTCTGATCTTTTTCATGTCTGTATTTGCCCCCAAAACATGTATTTTCTCTACTGTAACATAGATCATTTGGTTCTCCCGAAGAGTAACACCTAGTTTACATATATGAATTTATTGTGATTTGAAGAGTAGCACATCCAACTTTTAGGAGGATAGGTTAGGATCTATCTATCTGTCTTGTTTTGAATGTCATCTGTGATTATTTTCAGGGACTGAAATTTTGAGATTATTATGCAACTCTTCTATCATCTCAGCAGAAGACATATGATTTCTAGCGTAGTAAAAGAAAACTTTCTTACTCATGCACAATGGGCAGCATGAGTAATCTGATTAATGCCAGAATCAGCTTCCCTTTCCCCCACCAATTGCAATCTGGTGTGGAGTGGCTCAGGCAGATGCTACCCAGGCAATGAGACTGCATCACACCTGAGAATCCTTTATCATAGGAAAACCAATGTTTTAAGGAGAGCTACCAACAAACAGACTTTACTATGCTTATTAGGGGCTTCATTGAGTTTATTTCCCTGTGCAGAAAACAATTCTGTCCATTATTCCAGAAGTTGACACAATCCCTTTCAAAGCTTGTGTTTTCACAAGTCTTCAAGAAAAAACAGTTCAGAGAGAAAACTATTAATAAGATATAAATGTATATGAGGAACCCATCAAGAATCATCCTCCAAAATTATCCACCTCTCATTTCTTCATTGTATTTTTTGGCAAACATTTCCATGTGTTTATCATAGCTGTGATTGAACTGGCTTTGAAGGACTAGAACCGAGTTCATTCCATTTAACACAGACAACACTAATTAAGATTACTATTACCCTTGCAGGGTGGCAACACCAAGAGAGTTTGAGGAAAGAGGATCTCATGTTTGAGGCCAGAGCGCCATACTGAGCAAGAACCAGTTTCAAAATTAAGAGAAAAATGTGGCTTTTGGTGTAGCTTAAAGGTGCAATTCTGCTACTCAATTCCTTCTGCCAAAAAACAAAACAAAAAAGATGACAATCACCAGGGGGCCATGCATCTGGATGAGGACCACTTGCTCTGTTCACTTCCATTATGGCTTTTTATTTTCCACACTTAACCTGCTGAAGAAATCCTAAACACACTGTTTTACCTTACAAAGACAAGTCAGGCTTCCAGAAGTTTCTCTCTTGCTGTTTTGAGTGTGTTTTGTGAGTGAAAGAACAGTCTGCAAAAACATACCTTTCACATTCTTATAATATTAGAGACTCTTATATTCCTTATCCAAGCAAAGCAGATTCTAGATACTGCAGAGTCACGGCTCATGAGAACAAAGGGGCTGATGGTGGGGAAGCTCATAGAAATTAGGTCAGTGGATTGCAATAGCCACCTGTTGGGATTCTGGGAAAGGGCAACACAAACATGTAATATAGAGGAGAGGGTGTAGAATGTCACAAAAGTGCACACGAGGACAAGGATGCTTTGGGTGGCTCTGGACTCAGGGGAGAGTCTGGGGGGAACATTCACACTGTGGATGTGTTGAACCTGTTGCTTGTGCCTGTAGAGGATGAAAACCATGGAGCCACTGGACCATATTATTAGTACAGAAAATACAACTTCAGAAAATACAAATAATGCTACATATATTGAGCCCGTGATTTTGTTAGTACTCGTAAAAGAACAGTACCCAAAATCTCTTCTTGTTGTCCCATTTGTACGATTCAATTTGCCATGTGCATATAGAGGAAAAATACAATTGAGTACTGTGTACAGGATCCAGAAGAGGGAAATGGAGAATTCCATGTACTTTGGAGCTTTTAGTTTCAGATCCTTCCAACAGGAGTTCATGGGGCTGATCATGATGTTCTGGAAGACACTCAGGAGGCAGGTGATGGCTATGGAAACACTCCTGCCCACTCTATGAATGTACAAAATGAGGTGGCATTCAAACTCATTGAAGGAATGTTTCAACCCTAAAGCTGTCATTGTCTGAGGAACTCCTTGAGAGAGAATGACCACGGAGTTGGCGATTGTCAAGTGCTTGAGAATCAAATCTGTGACTCTTAATGAGCTTTCAGTGTAGTAAATGATTAGATAGCAGTAAAGAAGAGAGAAATTTCCCAGTATTCCAACTGTCATCTGTGATAAAAACATTGTTCCTATTGCCATTTCCTTGGGGGAAATTCTGTCACTCACCACATTTTCCTTTAAATGAAGGCAGCAGTTATTGTTCTGAGGAAAATGACTTTTAATAATTTTTTGTAGCCACATGGTGGGGTGCACAGTTGAAGCTACCAGCTACTTGTGAGAGTGAGGCAGAAGGATAACTTAATCCCAGCATTTTGAGGTCTGCTTGGACAATGTGGCAAGACCCTATTTAAAAAATTATTTTGCTTAAGAAGGTGTCTTAACTGAAGGTGATGGAGGAGGTGAAGGGAAACACCCTAATGCACATGATATACTTTCACAAAGGTTTCAGATTCAGTCACGAAACTGCACTTGAGAAGGAGGGAGGATGAGGTAGAGTGGTGAGAATTGGGGAAGGGTTAAATGAGAAACGTGTGCATGTATGCTTTACCAGCTTGTACCTGACAAGGACGTATAATTACAATGCACCAATAAGAAATTATTTTTTGATGGATGACTTTGATTTATGTTGTGGGATTGGCAGACATTAAGATATGCGTGTTGATGGGCAGAATTCCAATGCAATTTTCCAAAAGGTATGCATTATATTTCAGGCAATTTTATTCTGGGAGAAGCTATGAAAAGTGAGAAGAAATGTAAAGGGAGCATACTTCAACATATCCAGAATAAATAGATATTTGGTAGCCACAATGAACAAAGTCAACTTCAATCACTACCCTTATTATACAACAAATGAATTATTTTTGTATGCTTGTATGGTTTTGAGGATTAAATCCAGAGGTGTTCTGCCACTGACCCACATCCCTATCCCTATTTAGTTATCTATTTATTTATATTTTTTGCCACAGTGTCTCAGTAAGTTTCTGTTGGATGGTTTGGAACTTGTGATCTTCTTGATGTAGCCTCACAGTTGCTGGGATTACAGGTGTGCTCCATCACACCTATAAACAAAGCTGTTGTGAACAGATTTTTATTCAAGTGTCAGTATTGGAATTTTTGTAGTAGTGAAAGTATGTTTATTTGGTCTTTGGAAAAATTTTGATTAAATATAATAAGTACATTAAATTGATTGTTTCAGTGACAAATTAAGTCATATTAAGTGACCAAACTGGCATCAATTGCCATATGTACACAATCTGGGATGTATGTGTGCATAATCAGTATTTCCAGTGTGAGTATCTCCTATAAAATGTATGACAGAATTAAACTTTCAGCAGAAATTTATAAAAGGATATTGTTTAATGAATAATAAATATGGGGAAATGTGCAGTGCCCCATCATGAATTGCCCAGTAATGATTATGATGATGATGATGCATATCATGAGTTGTGATTTCATAGTAATGTTTAGTAGAACAGTACCCTAAGTCCTTTTTTTGGAGTTTGTGATGATTTGCTGCTCCCTTTGACAAGCATATGAAATGGCACTTTCCAACATATAGAGGGATGGAGGACAACTGAAAACTCAACATAGTTGGGAGTTGGATTTAAAGGTCTACCCATCTTGAGTTCTTGGGAGTTTTTGAGCTGCTGGACACACACAAGAGGAAAATGGTGGCAATGGAAACACTTTGCTAAATCTGTGAGTATACAGAAAGTATTCTGTGCTCAAAACCTTCAGTCATAAAGTTGCCATGGTTTTGTAGACTCCTTTAAACAGAATGACTAGGAAGTGACCCCCAAATCTCTTTCCATTATTCTGCTAACAACTCTGTTGATGATATTTCATGGAACAGTTTTTGTTTTAACAAGTTTTGTATAATGTAAATGTGTGTCTTAACTGGCAATATCAAATACAAATAAAGTTTTTGAGATCCTAATAAAATGCAGTGCCCTTGCCTATAATCCCATTACTTGGGTGGCTGAGACAGGAGTATCATAGGTTCAAGGACAGCTTCAGCAACTTAGTAAGATTCTTAGCAACCCTGAAAGATCCTGTTTTAAAACAACAAATAAAAAGGGCTGTCTGTTTAGCTAGAAGGTAAAACACTGCCATATGTTATCTAAGTAGGAAATAAATTATTGGACAATATTACCTTTTCCCTAAGCCATCATACACAAAATACAAAAGTGACAAATTGGTGTAGGATAAAAATTAATTTCTTACTAATTTCAGGCTAAACTGTTACATTTACTAAAGCCTGCATTCTGTGACATTATGGGAATTAAGAAACATTTTTGAACCCATTTAAATATGAGAGATTTAAATAGACTCTTGCTAGCATAAATTATTTTGTGTCTTATACATTATAGTGAGAAAATTGTCATGACTTTGGGATGAATGTGAGAATATTATTAAGCCAGAGGAAATAACAGAAGAGATATTTGGTCCTGAGAACCTCTTTTCAATACTCATAATTTTAATGTTACCTTCACTTAAATGTTGGGTTTCTAAGTTCAACAGGGAAAGGAGTGTCACCTCAATCATCGCACCACAGATGCTTCAGTGGTGCCTTTAAGAGGATCACAAAGTTAGAGTCAAATAAGAATATATCTTATTTTGGAAACAAATTGAGAGTTTGGTTTCTGTGCACAATTATGTGAGTATTATAGTTCATTTCTAATCTTTAGTAAAGACTTGAAAAATTCATAAACACACCTATTGCAATGACAATGAAATTTAGCCTCCAATTCATGTGGGGGTAATATGAAGAACAAGTGTGTTTCCATGCTACAATTGATAAGCAAGTTCATAATCAGATTTCATTATCACTGAGATTATTAGCCAATAGTCATCCTCAGTGAAGATTTTATTAAATTACGATGGAAGCCATCAAGGACTATCATACAGTCAGTGACACTTCTCCTTTTACTAGCTCAGCATCTAGTGAAGGAATTATCATTCTACTTTGTCTACTTTTGCACTGTACCCGTTTCTACCTCAAATTCCTTTTCCAAACTTGAGCACTTCCCTAGACTTCCTTTCCTTACTGACTCTGCCTCTCAGATTGAAATAGAAAATACTTACCACATTTCTTGCCTGCAAGATGGTGCAGTCAGGTGAGGCTCATGAAGGACAGCCTAAGGGAGAGGAAGGGAGCTGGGCTCTAAGATAAAGATTTGTGATTCTGTGACCTCACTTCCCCTCGGAGTTGCAATTATCATTTCATTTTACTGAAAATAACAGTGGAGGTCTGGGGAGCTTAAAACAATACTGAACAAGGTTTTTACCCACTTGCTAATTACTCAAACCTATTAAAAGTTTCTTGAAAGTATCTTCAAAATAACTGTTGAAGTGTTTGTGAGAAGCGGTTATTTTTCCATGATCCCTCAAGGCTGACTGGGTCTCATATGGATAGGGCAGGAAATATTACAGTAGGAGGCATGAGTGATTTGCAGAGAGGTTTGTGTGTCTCACTGGGCTTCAGACTTCCCTGAGTTCTTACACCCTAAATCCAGTTCATTCTCCCTTAGCAGGACCCTACGCCACATCTTTTTATAGTACTCAGTAAAAACAGAATCAGATAGAATATCTTAGATATTATAGAATGAGGTAAGTGTAAGGAAAGAATATACTGTCAGGATTTACTTTAAAAGACATTGAGCTTATTTGAATAATCAAATGGTAATAAATCTGGAAATGAACATGTGGAAAAATGTACTTTTTTGTCTATTGCCAGCAGTCTATGAAGAAATACAAAATGTTACTTTTAAACTCAATACTTTGTCCCCTGAAAATTTAAGCTACTTTCACTACCTAAGGACCTGTGAGGTTTGAGGACCAACTTAGAAGTTAGTAGGACATAGAGCACAGAGGCCACCATCCCTCTCACCTATAGACAAGTCTAGGATTCTTAAAATTCCCCTGAGTTTCAGTAACTTCTTAGAAAAACTCATGACACTCACAGAAACTGTTGTGCTCATGGTGAACAGTCATTGTATGGAGGTGGTTCAGGTTAAAATGAGCTGAGGAAAGAAGCAGATGGGGCAGAGGCCAGAAGCAGCACATGTGGAGCTGCTTATTCTCCCCAGACTTGCTTGAGATCCAGATAAATAAACCCCTGCCAATCCCCTTAGCACACCTCCCCACATTACACCAGAATGGTATTTCCTTTCTGCCTACACCATCCTACCCTCAATCTCCAACAAACTAAGATGAGTTCTAGCCTTAGTGTCCTCCATCATCCTCCCCATGCTGTCACAGATATACCACATTCCCAGCACAATATGAGACAATCCTCACGGACACTGTCAACCAGCAAAATCACTCAAGCTGCAATGATAGAGCTTCTCCTGGAGCCGCATCACACACTGTCCACGTGGCTGACTATAGTCTTCCTCCAGAGGGTGCCCATTAGTTAACTGCCTGGCCACAAACCCCCTGCACAAATCATATTGTTAGAGTACATGGTGGCCAATCCCCCAGGAAAACTATGGTACTCAGACATGACATTTCAAGAATCTAAGTACTAATTCTCTGTTGACTTCCCCACTTCTAAAGGGGAAAGGTGGCCTCATATGGATAAGGGTGATTTTTCACCACACAGCCCCCCTCCCAGTCTGACAAGGCTCCATTACAGTGAAGTGAACATTTTGTCAGAACATCTGCATTTTCTGTTGTCCTTATATTACCTAGGCACCTTTGGGATCATGTGAGTATGCCTAGCATGTGGAGGAGCAATTGTTGGTCAAAGATCAAGACACAGTGTCTGCATCCTGTGGGTCCATTATACTCATTTGCCTGTTTAGGCATCCCCTTGATTAGTCATTGTGCTCTGTCACCTCCCAACATCACATTGGCTAGACCTATTCTTCACTACACACTGCATTTCCAAATGAAGGAATAGAGTTATGTGGTTAAATACCCTACCTCACACACACACACACACACACACACACACACACACACACATACACACACACACACACCACACATTCAGTTACACAGGAAAATGTACATTTAAGACCATCTATATCATACCACAGACATAGATGAAAAATCACATATACATGTCCATAGTACCCAAAATCACATACTCGAATACACTCATATATATATAATTACACTCACCTGCAAACAACTTGCAATGCAGACACCAAACACAAGTGTCAGGACTCCACTCAATTCCGCACAAACTGGAGGGCATGGTATTGATGGACCGGCTGTAGAAAGCCTTACTCTATATGCAGGACGAGAAGAGATCCAGCATTGGTAGGATCTGGTGATTTTCTGTGTTTTGATGTTATCTAGGATGGTGGAGTCCCTGGAGCTGAGCTTTCCCCTGGAAGAGGATACCTTCCAAGATGGCAGCTCCACAAGGGTGGCGATACTGCCCCAAATAGTCTGGAAGTTGAGAGCTGAGGCAAACACTTAAGTAATTTTTGGGTCTGGGAATCTATTTTTTTTCATGGTACTGGGGATTAAGCCCAGGGACATCTACCTCTGAGCTACACCCCCAGAACTTTTTTTTAATTCTCTATTTTGAAACAGAGTCTCACTAGGTTGAGGAGGGCCTCACTACGTAGCTGAGGCTGGCTGCGAACCCGTGATCCTCCTGTCTCAGCCTCTCAAGTACTGGGATTAAAAGCCTGCATCACCATGCCTGGCTTTCTGAGAATCTATTGGTTGTAAGAGTGGAAAGGTGGAGGCTTCTGTGATACCAGGGTTTGAATGTCTTGCATATAGATAATGAATGAGAGCCCATGCCTGTGGATCTCAGTGATGTGTGTCTTAGGTGATGAAAAAGAATGTGGTGCTCTTAGGGGTGGGGTTGGAGTCAATCATCTGAGAGTTTGTGAAATTGTTAAATGGGCAAATTTGTAGGTCACTGATGTAGCGGCTTTGGGGTCAGTGATCACATGCAGAGCTTGCAGGTTCAAAATTAGCAGCCTGAGGGAGGATGACCCTTGCACAATCCATTCTATAGGGCTTGGAAATCTGTTCACGAGGTCTGTGGATTATGATGAGGAACATCTTTGGGTCCACTCTTCAGCCAGCCACAGCTTCTTTACTTAACATAACGTGTTTGCAATTCATCCATTTGCTGCATGCACCAGCAGTTCATTCCTGTATATGGCTGAGCGGTATTCCAATATGTAATATGTTATAGTTCATCCCTTCTCCTACTGACAGACACAAGTACCATCGTTCCTTACCTTTCACAAAATTAACTAAATGGATCATAGACTTAAATGGTAAATACACAATTTTTTTTGTGGTACTGGGGATTGAACTCAGGGTCATTGTACTTCTGAGCAATGCCTCAGCCCTATTTTATGTTGAAACAGTGTTTCACTATGTTGTGAAGGGTCTCACTAAATTGATTAGGCTGGCCATGAACCTGTGATCCTCCTGTCTCAGCCTCCCAAAAACTGGGATGAAAAGTTTGTGCCTTCATGCCAGGCTGAACACACAGTTTATAATATATGTAGGAGATGAAATAGAAGAAATCCAGATTACTTCTCCTTTGAATATGACTTTAGGTACACCAGCAAAATCACTTTCTCTAAAAGAAAAATAGTAAGTTGGAATTCATTGAAATCAAATATATTTCTCTGAGAAGTATGCAATTAAAGGTATAAAGAAGTCACAGACTGGGAGAAAATGTTTTGTGAACCAAAGCTGACAGAGTGCTTTATCCACAACTCATTTGAACATGAAAATGTGAAAATCCAGTTTAAAATATCCAAAGGTCTGAAGAGACAACTCACCAAAAGGATCATAAGTGGTAAATGAGCATCAGAAAAGTTGTTCATCAGAAGTCATTATCATGTTTGGCTCTGTTTTAAAAACAGTTGGTTATCTAGGGTTTCTCCTTTTTCATCTGAAGTCCCTCTTATGCCCCATCTTCTACCTGGCATCAGCATATTAGGGAGAACATATGCTTTTTTACTCTTTGTGACTGACTAATAATATTTTCCAGTTTCATTCATTTCCCTGCAAATAACATAAGCAAAGAAATTGACTTAACTGATGGTGATGGATGGGGGGAGGGGAGACACCCTAATGCACATGTTGTACTTTTTTTTTTTTTTCCAGTACTAGGGATTGAACTCGGGTGCATTCTACCTCTGAGCTATATCCCCAGCCCTATTTTTTATTCTTTATTTTGAAACAGGGTGTCACTAAGTTGCGGAGTGCTTCACTAGGTAGTTGAGGCTGGCCTCGAACCCGGATCCTCCGGTCTCAGCCTCCCAAACTGGGATTACAAGCGTGAGCTAACACACCCAGCTACTTTCACAAATATATCAAAGTCAATCACTAAACTGAACTTGAGAAGGAGGGAGGGCGAGGGAGTGGGGTGGGAATTGGGGATGGGGTTAAATGAGAAATTCGTGCATCATATATGCCTTTGTCAGATTGTACCTAAGATGTATGATTACAATGCACCAATTAATTTAAAAAAAGCTGTTAAGTGAACTACCAGGAATTATTAGAGGCCAAATCCCAACCTCCAGTTATCTGAAGGATACTAGGTTTATTTTCAGCTGCTACACCTCTGTGCCCTGGCAAAGGCAGGTAGAGTCCCAGCAGCAGATGGAGTTGCTTCAGGCAGAGTGAGAGCTGTGCAGTAGAAGGAGTTAGAATCTGGAGGGAAGAGGAATCCTGAGATAGAAGAGGCTCATTGTCACCAATGCATCTTTTTACATCCTTCATGCATCCATCCTCCTCTGTTAAAATCCTCTAAACTTCTACCATTTCTCATTTTCACTCAACACTTCTAGTCTATATTATCCCTCCTTATCTGTGACATGTATGAAAAATACCCTTGTTTCCCACATTCCAAAGACTTCAGTTCCATCGTCTTCACCTTCTTTCTCTTGTAAACTCTATCCTGTGTGTCTCCTGGCTTCTTGCCCCTGTGTTTACTCCCCAACACAACAACTCAGCACACTCCCTGTGTTGTTTGTGCCCAACACCCTCACAACCCACAGTGCTCACCTTTCAGGCCCCCTGAAGTCCTCCGTGAACTTAAGGCTTGCCTCTGACCCATTACCCACACCCTACAGTCCTGCACTTGTCTCCTGTGCACTTTAACCACTGGTGTCCTTGTCCTTCCCAGCTCCCTTCACTTACCTGTTTGCTTTCTTCCCTCCCCATGGCTATCATCTCACTTCCCCTCAGAGCTGCCATTATCATTTTATCTGTTGTGCAAGGACAGTGCAGGCGTGAGGTACCCAGAAGTTTACATAAGATTTTTCCCCCCTAGTTACTAGTTACCAAAACCAATCATAATTTTCTTCAAAATAACTGTTGAAGTGTTTAGGAGTCTCTTTCTCCTCTCTTCCCTCTTCCCTCTTCCTTCTTTTCCTCCCCCACCCCGTCTATCTCTCTCTCTCCCTCTCTCCTGGGGCTCCAACCCAGCATCATTCTATCTCCTATTGAAGTATTTTGAAGAGACTCCATCATCTTTTTTCATGGTACTAGGCCTTGAAGCCAGTGGCATTCTACCTCCCAGCTACACACCCAGTCCTATCTTATTATTTTGAAACAGGGTCTTGCTAGGTTACTGAGAGTCTCATTTTACTGACTTTAGTTTCAGGTACTCTAGGGGCTGACGTGTTTTTCCTTGATACAAAGCTTCCAACATAAATCCCATCCTTAGACTGTCTGGTGTCCAAGTCCGCAGGCAAAACCAAGACACTCCTTTCAGGCATGGCATTTCTAGTGTCTGAATATCACCTCTCCATAGCTAAAAGCAAAGCATGACTTCAGTTTGGGTTAATGTAATTTAAAATATATATATATTATTGGTGCATTGTAATTCTAATTTATAGTGAAGATCAGAGTCATAGAAACATATATGCAAAAAGCTCTTGTTGTGTTTTTCCACCAGATCTTACCCTATTATAATCTCCTCCCTGCATATGTTATATATTGTAGCTATGAATCCTCAGGCAAAAGAGTAACTGGCAAAGATTTTCTCCTGCTATGTAGGCTCTGTCTTCACACTTTGGTTTCCTTTGCCCTGTAGAAGGTTGTTTGATGCCATTCAGTTGGCTCATTATTGGGGTTATTTCCTGAGCTTTAGGAGTCTTTGTGAGGACATCATGGCTTGTACTCCTATATTGGCTCTTACCTAGGTCTCCTTCCCTGAAATCATGCTGACTTATTTGGGACCCTTTCTTCTCCACCTATTTTATTTTATTTTTGTGGTACTGGGGATTGAACCCAGGGGCATTCTACCTCTGAGCTACACCCCAGCCCTATTTTTTATTCTTTATTTTGAAACAGGGTCTCACTAAGTTGCGGAGGGCCTCACTAAGTAGCTGAGGCTGGCCTCGAATCAGGATCCTCCAGTCTCAGCCTCCCAAGTACTGGGATTACAAGGTTGCACCACCACGTCCGGCTCCACCTACTTTATTAAAGGGACAGTACAAACCAAGGGAACTGACTGGTGCTAGGAAGCTTGATATTGGCATTTATGAAAAATGTCCAAAGGAACCGAGGAGAAAAAAAATGTACCCCCTAACTCTTGCTTCCCTGCTTGGAGGGTCTGAGTAGGTGTTCCTGGATTGATTGAAAAGTCCACTCTAGACAAAGGCCCATGCATGTGGATCCAGAGGCCTCCTCTGAACATTGGTTCACTGTTCTCCCCATCCCCCACCCATCATCTCACTTCACCTGTGGCCCAATTCCCACAGCCTCCCTACATGGTCTGTGACAATGTGTTTTCTGACTCCTGCCTGTAAACCACTGGGGGGTTTCCCAATCCTATTCTATTCACTACAGTTTTCTTCTAGTAGAAACATTACTAGCCTAGCAGTGTTCTGTCTGCAGTCCAGCCTTCTGAGATGCTGAGGGAGGGTGACTTGAACTCAGGGGTGAGGCCAGCCTAGGCTAAGCAAAGATACCTCCTCTCAAAACAAACAAACAAAAAACCTGCCAACCATTCTGACCCCAGCTCCACTCATTCTGCCTACACTATAGTGTCTCAGGGTTGGATGACAATTTCTCCCTCTGGGTGGCAGCCCTTTTGCAAGGAGAGATGTGTGGCTGGGCAATAGGAAGCCTTGCTTTGCATAAGGGAGGGGACATGACTTTAGTGTCAGCAGGTTTTGGCCAGGTGAGCTATCCTGAGGAGGGGCTACTTGTCCCTAGCTCACACCTTCCATGATTGCACCTCCATAGATGTGGTGATACATCCCTGCTGAAGGCTGGAAGTGGAGACTCCATGGTGTCATGTGACCCAAAGCAATTTTCATACTTGGAGAGTCTTTGTGCTAGTGCCTAGAGACTCAGTGATTGGTGGAGGCTTCTGTGACATCAGTGTTATAGGGGCATTGATAACAGTGAAGAGCTCCTGTGCCTGTGGGTCTCAGGGATGTATGACTTGAAGGTCAGAGAAGGAGGTATGAGGGACTGATGGGAGTTTTGTGTTGTTAACAGTCAGGGGATCTGTGAAAATGTTAATTGGGCAAGTGTATGGGTTATCGATGGAATGACCGTAGGGTCAGTGATTGTATGGGGGACTTGTAGGTTCAACATGAGTAGCCTTATCCAGTACTTGGGAGAGTGAGAAAGGAGGATGACAGGTTCAAGGCTAGCCTTAGCCACTTAGACTTTCAGCAACTTAGAGACACCTGTTTTGAAATAATAAAAGAAAGAAGGCCTGGTATATAGCTTGTAGGTAGAATGCCTCTGGGTTTGATCCCCAGTAAACACACACACACACACACACACACACACACACACACACACACACACACTACTGGCCTGAGGGATATAGGGTCCTGTCAAATACATTTAATACATTTTGTTGTAAGGTGAAATGTCCACAGGTTCTGGGGATTAGGATGTGCACATGTTTGTGGGATTGTTTTTCAATCTTCTTGACTCAGAATAATGTTTTAGAAATGTTCCCATTTTCTGCATGTCTCTGTAGTCATTCCTGCATACAGCTGAGTGGTATTCCAGTGTGTGACTATGGGATAGTTTGTCTTTTCTCTCACTGTTCCACACTTGAACCATTGCTAGTTACACCTTTCTCAGAAATTATTATAATGGATCATAGACTTCATTGTAAAAACATAAAACATTGAAGAAAACTTCTAGGAGATGATACAGAAGAGAATTCTAGGTGACTCTGTATTTGGCAATGACTCTATTGGCACAAAATCCATATCACAGCCCAGAAAATAAAAGTGGTTAGTGGGACTTTATTCCAATTAAATATGCCCTCCCCCTCTAATATAGAGTTAGGAGTATACAAATACAAGCCCACTCCCAATAGAGAGTTAGGAGGATACAAATACAAGCCATGGACTGGGAGAAAATATTTGCCAAATACCTATCTTATAAAGGCCTATTTTGCTGTGGTTGAAAAACACCTATAGGAGTTTTGTTGGGAAAAGTATAATATTGGATTGGTAGAATAGAATACATATATGTCAACTTAGTTGCTTCAGACAATTGTGGAGAATTAAAATCCAGATTTTCTACAAACATTATACAAGTTTATATTATACTGAGGGACCTATGAAATGGTAATAGCCTTCCTTTGAGTGAATTTGTTTCTCTAACAAGTATGTGACAAATGCTTCCTTTGTATCTAGTCATTTTCCAGGAGCTGAAGATATGGGGGTGAAGGAAATAGAAAAATAATCTATGGTTTCTGGAAAGAACATTGAGCCACTTGGCTTAAATTCAAGTGTATCTTTTCACTTCTGCTAGTGGAGTCAGAGAATGTAAACAGCTGCTTTAGGAGAAAGAAACAGACCTGAGTTGATTGATTCAAGGGCTCAGGATAGTTTTAGGTGAAGGAGCATCTTATTTAGAGAAAATGGGAAAGTGTGTGTGTGTGTGTGTGTGCCACTGGGGATTGAACCCAGGGGTGCCTTACACTGAGCTATACTCCTAGTTCCTTTCACTTTTTATTTTGACAGGACCTCACTAAGTTGACTAGGCTCATCTCAACTTTATAATCCTCCTAACTCACCCTCCCGAGATTTGGGATTATAGGGATATACCACCATACCCTGATGAGGACTTCTTTTTCTGGTACTTAACGTCCTAGATCTCAAATAGTTATTTTAAAATGCCCATGCATTGTATCTCCAAGGGATTGCAGTTTCCCTGATAGTTTTTGCTACGACTTGAATTTAAACTACAAACAAATTAAAAGCAAAATTAAAATTAAAATTAAAAATTAATTAATTAATTAATTAAAATTAAAATAAAAATTAAAAGCAAAATTTTCTTCTGTTCCTTAGTAGCACTAAACCACATTTCAGTTGTTCAACATCCCTATGTTAGCAGTGGCTACCAAATTGGACAGCACAGACAATTTCCCAAAAAGACAATGGGTAAATATTTTTTTATTTGTATCAACTCATAAAGTTAATTGGAGAGTGCATGAGTTTTCCAGACAGATAGAAAAATAAGAAATAAATTTATATTGATTTAGAAAAGATATGAATGAATGAATGGGCTAATGAAGTATCTGTCGTCATTGAAGGGAATATTTCAAAAGAGTGGAATTGTCACCTGAAAAATATTTTAGGGGAACAGAGAAGAGAAAGAAAGAGGTGTGTAGAGTAAATAGAACACAAAGGAGGAAGAGAACCTTAGTCTCTAAGAATGGAGAAGGGTGTAACAACTGGAAGAGATGAATTCTTGTTGTGGTTTCTTGGAATTGACTACTTATATTCATTCACAGGTCTATCATGGTTTACAGTCATTTCACATGTCCTGGCTTCTCTGTGACCTGTTGAGCCATGTTTTCTTTTCTTCAGTTCTTTTGACTCTCCTGGGGGTGAGATTCTCAGCTCTGTCTTTTTTCCAGAGTTTTTACTTTGGTCCCATAAAGATGTATTTTACCGGTTTCAGTGAGTCCTGATCTTAGAAAATAAATGGAAATTTTCCAATTTCACAGAAAAAGCTCAATATTTTCCTTTGGCCTCATAAGTAGATATTATCAAGGTGATGTGGACAGAAATACCAGGGTACTGTACGATAAATAAATTATTATCCTCTTATTGTAATTTTTTTCTTCAAAGAGTCTCTAAGCATGCAACCTCCCAGGAGGGCTTTTGTGTCTTCTATTTTTAGCTATGCAGTGCCCCACCCACTGTTCAGCTCTGATCTTTTCCATGTCTATATTTGGCCACAAAACATATATTTCCTCTACTGTAACATAGATCATTGGTTCTCCCAAGAGTAATGCCTAGCTTACATATATGAATTTATTGTGATTTGAAGAGTAGTACTTCCAACCAATAGGAGGATACGTTAGCATCTATTTTTTTTTTTTTTTTTTTGCGGTACTGGGGGATTGAACTCAGGGGCGTTCTACCTCCGAGCTATACCCCCAGCCCTATTTTCTATTCTTTATTTTGAAACTGGGTCTCACTAAGTTGCGGAGTGCCTCACTAGGTAGCTGAGCCTGGCCGCGAACCCGGATGCTCTGGTCTCAGCCTCCCGAATGCTGGGATTACAAGGGTGCGCCACCATGCCCGGTTTATCTGTCTTGTGTTTGAATGACATCTGTGATTATATTCAAGGACAGAAAATTTGAGATTATTATGCAACTCTTCTATCATCCTAGCAGAAGACATACGATTTCTAGAGTAGTAAAAGAAAACTTTCTTACTCATGCACAATGGGCAGCATGAGCACTCTGATTAATGCCAGAATCAGCTTCCCTTTCCACCACCAATTGCAATCTGGGTGGTGTGGAGTGGCTCAGGCAGATGCTACCCAGGCAATGAGACTGCATCACACCTGAGAATCCTTGATCATAGGAAAACCAATGTTTTAAGGAGAACAGCCAACAAACTGGCTTCACTATGTTTAGTAGAGGGACTCATTGAGTTTATTTCCCTGTGCAGAAAAAAATTCTGCCCATTATTCCAGAAGTTGATGCAATCCCTTTCAAAACTTGTGCTTTCACAAGTCTTCAAGAAAAGACAGTCCAGAAAAAAAAGCTATTAATAAGATATAAATGTATATGAGGAACCCATCAAGAATCATCCTCCAAAATCAAAATTATCCACCTCTCATTTCTTCATTGTATTTTTTTGGCAAACATTTCCTTGTGTTTATCACATCTGTGATTGAACTGTCTTTGCAGGACTAGAAGCGATTCATTCCATTTAACACAGACAACACTAATTAAGATTACTATTACCCTTGCAGGGTGGCAACACCAAGAGAGTTTGAGGAAAGAGGATCTCATGTTCAAGGCCAGAGTGCCATAACTGGGCAAGAACCAGTTTCAAAATTAAGAGAAAAATGTGACTTTTGGTGTAGCTTCAAGGGAGAATTCTGCTATTCAATTCCTTCTGCCGCAAAACAAAACAAAAAAAGACGACAATCACCAGAAGGCCATGCATCTGGATGAGGACCACTTGTTCTGTTCACTTCCAGTATGGCTTTGTATTTTCCACATTTAACCTGCTGAAGAAATCCTAAACACACTGTTTTACCTTACAAAGACAAGTCACTCTTCCACAAGTTTCTCTGTTGCTGTTTAGAGAATGTTTTGTGAATGATATAACAGTGTGTAAAAACATACCTTTCACATTCTTATAATATTAGAGACTCTTATATTCCTTATCCACGCACAGCAGACTCTAGATACAGCAGAGTCACGGCTCATGAGAACAAAGGGGCTGATGGTGGAGAAGCTCACAGAAATTAGGTCAGTGGTTTGCAATAGCCACCTGTTGGGATTATGGGAAAGGACAATACAAACATGTAATATAGAGGAGAGGGTGTAGAATGTCACAAAAGTGCACACGAGGACAAGGATGCTTTGGGTGGCTCTGGACTCAGGGGAGAATCTGGGGGGAACATTCACACTGTGGATGTGTTGAACCTGTTGCTTGTGCCTGTAGAGGATGAAAACCATGGAGCCACTGGACCATATTATTAGTACAGAAAACACAACTTCAGGAAATACAAATAATGCTGCATATATTGAGCCTGTGATTTTGTTAGTAGATGTAATAGAACAGTATCCAAAATATCTTTTTGTTGTCCTATTTGTATTATTCCATTTTCCATGTGCATATAGAGGAAAAATAATATTGACTACTACATACAGGATCCAGAAGAGGGAAATGGAGAGGCCCATGTACTTTGGAGCTTTTAGTTTCAGATCCTTCCAACAGGAGTTGGTGGGGCTGATCATGATGTTCTGGAAGACACTCAGGAGGCAGGTGATGGCTATGGAAACACTCCTGCCCACTCTCTGAATGTACAAAATAAGGTGGCATTCAAACTCATTGAAGGAATGTTTCAACCCTAAAGTTGTCATTGTCTGAGGAATTCCTTTAGAGAGAATGACCACGGAGTTGGCGATTGTCAGGTGCTTGAGAATCAAATCTGTGACTCTTAATGAGCTTTCAGTGTAGTAAATGATTAGATAGCAGTAAAGAAGAGAGAAATTTCCCAGTATTCCAATTGTCATCTGTGATAAGAACATTGTTCCTATTGCCATTTCCTTGAGGGAAATTCTGTCACTCACCACATTTTCCATTGAATGAAGACAGCAGTCATTCTTCTGAGGAAAATGGCTTTTAAAAACTTTTTGTAGCCACATGCTGTGGTGCACAGTTGAAGCTACCAGCTACTTGTGAGACTGAGGCAAAAGGATAACTTAATTCCAGCATTTTGAGGCCTGCTTGGACAATATGGCAAGACCGTATTTAAAAAATTATTTTGCTTAACAAGGTGACTTAACTGAAGATGATGGAGGAGGGGACGGGAAACACCCTAATGCACATGATGTACCTTCAGAAACATTTCAAAGTCAATCACTAACCTGAACTTGAGAAGGAGGGAGGGTGAGGGAGTGGGGTGAGAACTGGAGAAGGGTTAAATGAGAAATGTGTGCATGTATGCCTTTACCTACTTGGACCTCACAAAGACGTGTGATTACAATACACCAATAAAAAATCACTTTGCTTGATGAATGATTTTGATTTATATACTCATGGGACTGGCAGACATTAACATATACGTGTTGATGGGTAGAATTCCAACACAATTTTCAAAAAAGTTAAGCATTAAATATAGGCGATTTTATTGTGAGAGAAGCTATAAAAAGTGATAGCAAATGTAAAAGGAGCATAATTCAACATGTCCAGAATAAATATATAGTTCCTAGCCACAATGAAAAAAGTCAGTTTCCATCACTACCCTTACTGTACAACAAATGAATTATTTTTGTATGCTTGTGTGGTTTTGAGGATTAAATTCAGAGGTGTTCTATCACCTACCCACACCCCTATCCCTATTTATTTATATTTATTTTTAGCCACAGGGTCTCAGTAAGATTCTATTTGATGGTTGGAACTTGTGATCCTCCTGATGTAGCCTCACAGTTGCTGGGATTACAGGTGTGCTCCACCACACCTATAAACAAAACTGATCATAAGACATTTTTTATTCAAGTGTCAGTATTGGAGTTTTTGAAATAATGAAAGTATGTTTCTTTGGTCTTGGGAAAACTTTTTATTAAATATAATAAGCATATTAAATTGATGGGTTCAATGACAAATGAAGTCATATTAAATGAGCAAACTGCCATCAATTGTCGTATGTGCACAAACTGGGATGTATATGTGTATGATCAGTATTTCCAGTGTGAATAACTCTTATAAAATGAATGAACGAATTACATTTTCAAGAGACTTAAAAAGATATTATTTAATGAATAATAAATGTGGAAATGTTCAGTGTTCTATCATGAATGGCCCAGTAATGATGATTATTATTATGATGATGATATTTCATGGAACAATTTTTTTTGTAAAAAGTTTTGTATAATGTAAATGTTGTCTTAAATGGAAATATCAAATACAAATAAAGTTTTTGAGATCCTAATAAAATGCAGTGCCCTTGCCTAAAATCCATTACTTGGGTGGCTGAGACAGGAGTATCATAGGTTCAAGGACAGCTTCAACAACTTAGTAAGATTCTGAGCAACCCTGAAAGACCCTGTTTTAAAACAACAAATAAAAAGGGCTGTCGGTGTAGCTAGAAGGTAAAACGCTGCCATATCTTATCCCCAGTATAAAAATGAAAATATTTTAAAGAATGCAGTACTCTATTATCGAATCTTACAGAAAACAGCACTAAGTTGCCTTTAATGAATAAAAGAGAGATTCAATATTTAGTTTGGGTAGAAATATTCATTTCTGGGGTTTCCAGGAATAAAATATAGTGGTAGGTATGAAATAAATTATTGAAAAATATTACTTTTTCCCTAAGCTATCATACACAAAATACAAATGTGACAAAATGGTGTAGGATGAAAATTTATTTCTTGCTAATTTCAGGCTAAACTGTTACATTTACTAATGCCTGCATTGTGTGACATTATAGGAATTAAGAAGCATTTTTGGAGGCATTTAAATATGAGAGATGTAAATAGACTCTTGCTAACATCAATTATGTTGTGTCTTAGATGTTATAATGAGAAAATTGTCATGATTTTGGGATGAATGTGAGAATATTATTAAGCCAGAGGAAATAACAGAAAACATATTTGGTCCTGACAACCTCTTTTCAATATTCATAATTTTAATGTTACCTTCACTTAAATGTTGTGTTTCTAAGTTCAACAGGGAAAGCAGTGTCACTTTAATCATCACACTACAGATGTTCCAGTGGTGCCTTTAAGAGGATCACAAATATAGATCAAATAAGAATATATCTTATTTTGGAAACAAGTTGAGAGTTTGGTTTCTGTGCACGATTATGTGAGTATTATAGTTCGTTTCTAATCTTTAGTAAAGACTTAAAAAATTCATAAAAACACCTATTGCAATAACAATGAAATTTAGCCTCCGATTCATGTGGGAGTAATATGAAGAACAAGCGTGTTTCCATGCTACAATCTATAAGCAAGTTCAAAATCAGATTTCATTATCACTGGGATTATTAACCAATAATCATCCTCAGTGAAGATTTTATTAAACTACAATGGAAGCCATCAAGGACTGTCATACAGTCAGTGACACTTCTCCTTTTACTGGCTCAGCATCTAGTGAAGGAATTATCATTCTACTTTGTCTACTTTTGCACTGTACCCATTTCTCCCTCAAAATCCTTTTCCAGACTTGAGTACTTCCCTAGACTTCCTTTCCTTACTGACTCTGCCTCTCAGATTGAAACAGAAAATACTTACCACACTTCTTGCCTGCAAGATGGTGCAGTCAGGTGAGGCTCATGAAGGACAGCACTAAGGGAGAAGAAGGGAGCTGGGCTCTAAGAAAAAGATTTGTGATTCTGTGACCTCACTTCCCCTCGGAGATGCAATTATCATTTCATTTAACTGGCAATAACAGTGGAGGTCTGGGGAACTTAAAATAATACTGAACAAGTTTTTTACCCAATTGCTAATTACTCAAATCTATTAAAAGTTTCTTGAAAGTATCTTCAAAATAACTATTGAAGTGTTTGTGAGAAGCGGTTATTTTTCCATGATCCCCAAGGCTGACTGGGTCTCATATGGATAGGGCAGGAAATATTACAGTAGGAGGTATGAGTGATTTGCAGAGAGGCTTGTGTGTCTCACTGGACTTCAGACTTCCTGAGTTCTTACACTCTAAATTCAGTTCATTCTTAATTACCAGGCCCATAAGCCACATCTTTTTATACTAGTCAGTAAAGAACAGAATGAGGTAGAATATCTGAGATATTATAGAATGAGGTAAGCATAAGGAAAGTATATACTGCCAGGATTTACTTTTAAAGACATTGAGCTCTTTTGAATAATCAAATGTTAATAAATCTGGAAATGAACATGTGGAAAATGTACCTTTTGTCTATTGACAGCAGCCTATGAAGAAATACAAAATGTTATTTCTAAACTCAATACTTTGGGCCCTGAAAATTTAAGCTACTTTCACTACCTATGAGGTTTGGGGGCCAACTTAGGAGTTAGTAGGACATAGACCACACAAGGCCACCATACCTCTCACCTATAGACAAGTCTAGGGTTTAAAATCACCCTGAGTTTCAGTAACTCCTTAGAAGAACTCATGACACTCAGAAAACTATTGTGCTCATGGTAAACAGTTCACTATATGGAGGTGGTTCAGGTTAAAATGAACTGAGGAAAGAAGCAGATGGGGCAGAGGCCAGAAGCAGCACATGTGGAGCTGCTTATTCTCCCCAGACTTGCTTAAGATCCGGATAACTAAACGCCTACCATTCCCCTTAGCAAACCTCCCCACATTAAACCAGAACGGTATTTCCTTTTCGACTACACCATCCTACCCTCAATCCCCAACAAACTAGGATGAGTTCTAGCCTTGGTGTCCTCCATCATCCTCCCCATGCTGTCACAGATGTACCACATTCCCAGCACAATATGAGACAATCCCCACGGACACTGTCCACCAGCAAAATCACTCAAGCTGCAATGTTAGAGCTTCTCCTGGAGCCGCATCACACACCGTCCATGTGGCTGACTATAGTCTTCCTCCAGAGGGTGCCCATTAGTTAACTGCCTGGTCACAAATCCCCTGCACAAATCATATTGTTAGAGTGCATGGTGGTCAAGCCCATCAGGAAGACTAAGGTACTCAGGCATGACATTTCAAGAATCTAAGTACTGGGAGAAATCCAAGATGGTGCCTGAGTGAAACAACCTTTTCTAGGTGCTGTAATTTCGAACAAAATTTACCATAAAAAGAGCCTTTTAACCGAAGGAAATAACAACGAAAAAAGCGATATTCGAACCTCCACTTTAAAAAGCCCAGAAAGCGGAGCAGGCACCAAGGAAAGCCACTGCTGCGCCCCAGGTCATGCTCCCAGAGCCGTTGGGCCGAGGAGTCCGGCTGTGGAGCCGGGACTTGGAGCTGTGGTAATCAACCAGAAGCCGTAAGCTGCAAACTCCACACAGTGACCAGGCAGGCGTGGAGGGAGCACCCCCAGGATCCTACACTCTACACAGGCGGGGACCCCCGAAACAGCCACCGCGACTGGAACGCGTGGGACGGGACAAACAGCTGTAAGCCCCTGCTGGTCTGCCCTTGCAGGTCTGCCCCTGCTGCACTCCGATGCAGAGTGGGAATGGTAACTGTCTGCACAGCAGAGCTTGAAATAGGGCTGCAGCGGACGCAGTTCCCTGACAGAAGGAAAGTGAACCAGAGGGGATGAAATGTGATTGGGGCAATGAGAGGTGCTGAAAAAAGCCCAGGAGGAAGAGGGGAGACTGCTTGCACCGCGAACTGGCGGCCATCTTGCCACCAGCCCCACCCAGCCAACTTCCTGCCAGCTATCCAGATGATCAGTGACCTCTGGCACCCCCCAGGGAACCGGAGGTGGAACAGGACGAGCAGCAGGGATCCGTTAGTCGGCACCTCCAAGGTGTGGGGAACACTATACAAGGGATAGACTCAAACACCCGCCCCTCTAGAGCTTAGGAACATAAGGGTGGAAGAACCCAGTGCACATAGGGCACCTGGAAAGACCCGGCATTTAGACTGCACACCTACCAACAGCAGAGGCAGGGAGAGAGACACAACCAGGCCCTGTGGAGAGCCCAGAGACAAAGCTAACATCAACAAAACCCCCTGCCTGCATTGACAGAGAAAATTAAAATCCCAGAGACACACTCGAAAATTTAAGCTTGATACTTATGAACTAGCAGTGTCTGTTTTAGTGTCTGGTTGCTGTTTTTAGACTTTGGGGTCTTTTTTGTAGTTTTTTTTGTTCTGTTTTGTGTTCTTTAGGGTTTTTTTGTTTTATTTTGTTTTTTTAGTATTAAGTTTTATCTGTTTTTACCCTGTTTTTGTTTATATTGCCTTGATTCTTTTATGTTTGTTTGGATGATTACTTACTTTGTAATTACTTACTTAGGTTGTTGAATCTCCTCCTTATCCCTTTTACAAGCTCTCCCCCCATCTATATTCCTCTCCTCAACACTTTACCTTCTCTCTTTTCTTTTCCTCTTTTTCCTGTCTCATACCAAGGCCATCTCATACTTCCACACTCAAAACTCTATATTCACTACCAGATTCTCCCGACAGATATAAACTCAAGAGCAAGGGAACCATGGGAAGGAAAAATAACAAAGAAACAATGAGCTACCACAACCCCTCAATAACAGATCTCACCAACCCAGAATGGCAGAGATTACCAGAAGAACAATTCAGATCTCTAATACTAGAAA
>PVLC010003984.1:20415-47405 GCA_004027655.1 Graphiurus murinus | reverse complement strand
CAAAGAAATAAAGGAAGAAATAAACAAAGAATTCGACGACCTGAAAAGAAACCAAAGAGAAGCATTGAAGGAAGAGAAAGACGAAATAATCAAATTGAAGGCCTCAATACAAACTATAAACAGCAGATTAGATCACATGGAAAATAGAATATCACTCCTAGAGGATGACCACTCCAAAAACGAATCTAGAGTGCATAACTTAGAAAAAAATATACGACAATATTAATTGGACATGGAAGAGATCTGGCCAATTTTAAAAGAGCTAACCTAGCCGGGCGTGGTGGCGCACGCTTGTAATCCCAGCATTCGGGAGGCTGAGACCAGAGGATCCGGGTTCGCGGCCAGCCTCAGCTACCTAGTGAGGCACTCCGCAACTTAGTGAGACTCGGCTTCAAAATAAAGAATAAAAAAATAGGGCTGGGGGTGTAGCTCGGAGGTAGAATGCCCCTGAGTTCAATCCCTAGTACCGCAAAAAAAAAAATAATAAATAAATAAATAAAATAAAAAATAAAAGAGCTAACCTAAGAATAATAGGCATAGAAGAGGTTTTAGAAGTTGAAACTTTTGGAATAGACAATCTCTTCAAAGAAATAATATCAGAGAATTTACAAAGATAGAAAGAGAAGTTGACACACAGGTACAGGAAACGTACAGAACTCCCTCAAGACAAGACCAAAGAAGAGGTTCGCCACGCCACATAATAATCAAGTTGACTAATGTAGAGGCTAAGGAGAGAATCTTAAAGGCAATGAAAGTAAAAGGCCAAGTGACATATAGAGGCAAACTGATTAGAATCACTCCAGACCTCCCAAATCAAGTCATGAAAGCCAGGAAAGGCTGGAGTAACATATTCCATACTCTGAAAGAAAATAACTTCCAGCCAAGATTCTTATACCCAGCAAAACTCTCTCTTAAAATTGATGGGGATATAAAAACCTTTCACAACAAACAGAAATTGAAAGAATTTATGTCTTCCAAATCAGCACTAGAGAAAATACTTAAAGAGATTAACTACAAAGAAGAACTAATGAGTAAACGTCAGAACCAGAGAAACAGTAATTTCCAGGAAGCAAACAACTAAGCAAAGAAGAACAAACACTACCGAAAACAGAAGTCAAAACTCAAAATGTTAGGAATCAAAAATCATCTCTCAATAATCACACTGAATATAAATGGTCTCAATTCCCCAATAAAAAGGCACAAGATGGCAAAATGGATCAAAACCCAGAATCCTTCTATTTGCTGCCTACAAGAAACACACCTTACAAGCAAAGATTCCCACAAGTTAAAAATGAAGGGATGGAGTAAGGTAATCCATGCCAATGGAACTCGAAGGCAAGTAGGAATAGCAGCGATGATACCAGATAAATTAGACTTCAAGCCTAAGCTTATCAGAAGAGATAAAGTAAAAGGAACAATCCAGCAAAAGGAAATAACAATTATCAACATCTATGCCCCAAACGTAGGTGCAGCCACTTTCATAAAACAAACTCTGCACGATATAAAAACACACATAGATCCCAATACACTAATACTAGGAGACTTCAATACTCCTCTTACATCTCTAGATCGTTCTTCTAAACAAAAGGTCAGCAGAGACACCTCAGACCTAAAGAATACCATAAACCATATGGACCTATTAGACACATATAGACTCTTCCACGCAACTGCAGCTGAATTCACATTTTTCTCAGTCCCACATGGAACCTTCTCCAAAATAGATCACATTCTGGGCCACAAAGCGAGCACTGGCAAATTCAAAAAATGTAACATAATTCCCTGCATCTTTTCAGACCACAACGGAGTGAAACTAGAAATGAACTCCAAGAAGACCCAAAGTAACCATATAAATGCATGGAGACTGAATACTACATTGCTGAATGAAGAGTGGGTCATAGAAGAAACAAGGGGAGAAATTAAAAAATTCCTAGAAACCAATGAAAACAGAGACACAACATATCAAAACCTCTGGGACACGTTGAAGGCAGTACTAAGAGGAAAATTTATAGCACTGAGTGCCCACATAAGAAGAATGGAAACTCACCAAATAAATAACCTAATGACACAGCTCAAAGCCCTTGAAAAACAAGAACAGTCTAACCCCAAAGCCAGCAGAAGATGGGAAATCATGAAAATCAGAGCAGAAATTAATGAAATAGAGAATAAAAAACAATACAGAAGATCAACAAAACCAAAAGCTGGTTTCTTGAAAAAATAAACAAGATAGATAAACCATTGGCCAACTTAACCAAAAGAAAGAGAGAATTACCAAAATAAGAGATGAAAAAGGTGATATTACCACCGACAGTATGGAAATACAGAGGATAATCAGAAACTATTTTGAAAACCTATACTCCAACAAAATGGAAAATATAGAAGAAATTGACAAATTTCTAGACACATATAACCTTCCTAAATTGAGTCAAGATGATATTGAACATGTAAATCATCTAACAATCAAAGAGAAAGAAACAGCAATAAAGAGTTTACCATCAAACAAAAGCCCAGGACCAGATGGTTTTCCAAGTGAATTTTATAAAACATTTATAGAAGAACTAATCCCAATACTCCTCAAGCTATTCCGTGAAATAGAAAGAAACGGGACCCTCCCAAACACAATCTATGAAGCCAACATCACATTAATACCAAAGCCAAATAAAGACAGCTCAAGAAAAGAAAACTATAGGCCTATATCATTGATGAACCTAGATGCAAAACTGCTAAACAAGATACTAGCAATGCGCATTCAAAATCACATCAAGAAAATTATACACCATGACCAAGTTGGGTTCATCCCACGGATGCAAGGCTGGTTCAACATACGAAAAACAATCCATGTAATTCACCACATAAACAGAATCAAAGACAAAAATCACATGATTATCTCAATTGATGCTGAAAAAGCATTCGATAAGATCCAACATCCTTTCATGCTAAGAGCACTTCAGAGAATTGGAATAGAAGGAACATACCTCAACATCATAAAGGCAATATACAATAACAATATATACAATATACAATAAGCCCAGAGCCAGTATCATATTAAATGGAGAGGAACTGCAAGAGTTCCCACTAAAAACAGGAACAAGGCAAGGATATCTATTATCACCTCTTATGTTCAATACTGTACTTGAGACTCTAGCCAGAGCAATAAGGCAAGAGAAGGAAATCAAAGGGGTAAAAATAGGGAAGGAAGAACTAAAACTATCTCGTTTTGCAGATGACATGATATTATACTTAGAAGACCCAATAAACTCAACCAAAAAACTTATAGAACTGATCAACAAATTCAGCAAAGTGTCTGGATACAAAATCAATCTTAAAAATTCAGAAGCTTTCTTGTATGCCAACCATAAATGCACTGAAAAAGAAATCCAGAAAACAATTCCACTCACAATAGCACCCTGGAAAATAAAATACTTAGGGATAAACCTAACCAAGGATGTAAAAGACCTCTATAAGGAAAACTACAAAAAGTTGAAGAAAGAAATCAATGAAGACCTTAGAAGATGGAAGGATTTACCATGCTCTTGGATAGGCAGAATAAATATCATCAAAATGGCCATCCTCCCCAAACTGATCTACAGATTCATGCAATACCCATGAAATTACCAAGGGCGCTCAATAGAAAAATCAGTCCTTAAATTCATCTAGAAAAACAAAAAGCCCAGGATAGCCAAAGTAGTTCTTAGCTATCTATCTATCTATCATCTATCTATCTAAATTATGTTCACCTGCAACAACTTGCAATGCAAACACCAAACACAAGTGTCAAGACTCCACTCAATTCCACACAAGGATTCATATAGTTACTGGAGTGTGCATGGTATTAATGGACTAGCTGTAGAAAGCCTTGCTCTATATGCAGGAGAGGAAGCAATCCAGCATTGATAGGATCTGGTGAGGTTCTGTGTTTTGATGCTATCTAGGATGGTGGAGTCCCTGGAGCTGAGCATTGCCCATGCCTGGCTTTCTGAGAATCTATTGGTTGTGAGAGTGGAGGCTTCTGTGATACCAGTGTTTGAATGTCTTGCATACAGATGATGCATGAGAACCCATACTTGTGGATCTCAGTGATGTGGGTCTTGAGAGACAAACAGAAAGTGGTGCTCTTGGGGGGGGGGAGTCAACCATCTGAGAGTTTGTGAAATTGTTAAATGGGCAAATCTGTAGGTCACTGATGGCGTGGCTTGGGGTCAGCGATCACATGCAGAGCTTGCAGGTTCAAAATTAGCAGCCTGAGGGAGGATGACCCTTGCACAATCCATTCTATAGGGCTTGGAAATCTGTTCACCAGGTCTGTGGATTATGATGAGGAACATCTTTGGGTCCACTCTTCAGTCTACCACAGCTTCTTTACTCAGCATAATGTTTTTGAAATTCATCCACTTGCTCCATGCACCAGCAGTTCATTCCTGTATATGGTTGAGGGATATTTCAATATGTAATATGCTATAGTTCATCCCTTCTACTGACAGACACAAGTACCATCGTTCCTTACCTTTCACAAAATTAACTAAATGGATCATAGTCTTAAATGGTAAACACACAATTTTTTTTTGTGGTACTGGGGATGGATCTCAGGGGCATTGTACTTCTGAGCTATGCCCCAGCCCTATTTTATTTGAAACAGTGTTTCACTAAGTTGTGAAGGGTGTCACTAAATTCCTGAGGCTGGCCATGAACCTGTGATCCTCTTGTCTCAGCCTCCCAAAAATTAGGATGAAAAGTGTGTGCCATCATGCCTGGCTGAACACACAATTTATAATATATGTAGGAGATGAAGGAGAAGAAAATACAGATTACTTTTGGTTTGAACATGACTAGGTACAGCAGCAAAATCACTGTCCCTAAAAGAAAAATAGTAATTCAGAATTCATTCAAATCAAATATGCCTAAGAAGTATGGAATTAAAGGAATAGAAATAGCCAGAGACTGGGACAAAATGTTTTCTGATCCAAAGCTGACAGTGTGCTTTATCCACAGCTTATTCCAAAAAGAAAATGTGAAAACCCAGTTTAAAATATTCAAAGGTTTGAAGAGACAAATCACTAAAAGGATACACAAGTGGTAAATAAGCATCAAAAAGGTGTTCATCAGAAGTCATTATCATGTATGACTCTATCTTAAAAACAGCTGCTAAGTGCACTGTGATGAATGATTAGAGGCCAAATACCCACATCCAGTTATCTGAAGGATACTAGGCCTATTTCCAGCTGCTACACCTCTGTGCCATGGCAAAGGCAGGTAAAGTCCCAGCAGCAGATGGAGTTGCTTCAGGCAGAGTGAGAGCTGTGCAGTAGAAGGAGTTAGAATCTGGAGGGAAGAGGAATACTGAGATAGAAGAGGACCATTGTCACCAATGCATCCTTTTACATCCTTCATGCATCCATCCTCCTTTGTTAAAATCCTCTAAACTTCCACCATTCCTCATTTTCACTCAACACTTCTGGTCTATATTATCCCTCCTTAATCTGCAACATGTATAAAAATACCCTTGTTTTCCCTGTTCCCAAGACTTCAGTTCCATCCTCTTCACCTTCTTTCTCTTGTAAACTCTATCCTATGTGTCTCCTGGTCCTTTGCCCTGTGTCTACACCCCAACACAACAACTCAGCAAACTCCCTGTGTTGTTTGTGTCCAACACCCCCACAACCCACACGCTCACCTTTCAGGCCCCCTGAAGTCCTCCGTGAACTTAAGGCCTGCCTCTGACCCATTACCCACACCCTATAGTCCTGCACTTGTCTCCTGTGCACTTTAACCACTGGTGTCCTTGTCCTTCCCAGCTCCCTTCACTTCCCTGTTTGCTTTCTTCCCTCCCCATGGCTATCATCTCACTTCCCCTCAGAGCTGCCATTATCATTTTATCTGTTGTGCAAGGACAGTGCAGGCGTGAGGTCCACAGAAGTTTACTGATGTTTTTTTCCCCCTAGTTACTAGTTACCAAAACCAATCATAATTTTCTTCAAAATAACTGTTGAAGTGTTTAGGAGTCTCTTTCTCTTCTCTTCCCTCTTCCTTCTTTTCCTCCCTCCACCCCCCTCTATCTCTCTCTCCCTCTCTCCTGGGGCTCCAACCAGCATCATTCTATCTCCTATTGAAGTGTTTTGAAGAGGCTCCATCATCTTTTTTCATGGTACTAGGGCTTGAAGCCAGTGGCATTCTACCTCCCAGCATCACACCCAGTCCTATCTTATTATTATTTTGAAACAGGGTCTTGTGCTAGGTTACTGAGAGTCTCATTTTGCTGACTTTAGTTTCAGGTACTCTAGGGGCTGTCCTGTTTCCACTTGATACAAAGCTTCCAACATAAATCCCATCATTAGACTGTCTGGTGTCCAAGTCCGCAGGCAAAACCAAGACACTCCTTTCAGGCATTGCATTTCTAGGGTCTGAATATCACCTCTCTAAGCTAAAAGCAAAGCATGACTTCACTTTGGGTAAATGTAATTTAAAAAATATATATATACTATTGGTGAATTGTAATTCTAATTTATAGTGAAGATCACAGTCATAGAAACATATATGCAAAAAGCTCTTGTTGTGTTTTTCCACCAGATCTTACCCTACTACCATCTCCTCCCTGCATATGTTATATATTGCAGCTATGAATCGTCAGGCAAAAGAGTAACTGGCAAAGATTTTCTCCTGCTATGTAGGCTCTGTCTTCACACTTTGGTTTCCTTTGCCCTGTAGAAGGTTGTTTGATGCCATTCAGTTGACTCATTATTGGGGTTATTTCCTGAGCTTTATGAGTCTTTGTGAGGACATCATGTCTTGTACTCCTATATTGGCTCTTAACCTAGGTCTCCTTCCCTGAAATCATGCTGATTTATTCGGGATCCTTTCTTCTCCACCTATTTTATTTTTTTTTTTTTTTGCGGTACTGGGGATTGAACCCAGGGGCATTCTACCTCTGAGCTACACCCTAGCCCTATTTTTTATTCTTTATTTTGAAACAGGGTCTCACTAAGTTGCGGAGGGCCTCACTAAGTAGCTAAGGCTGGCCTCGAACCCGGATCCTCCAGTCTCAGCCTCCCAAGTACTGGGATTACAAGGTTGTACCACCACGTCCAGCTCCACCTATTTTATTAAAGGGACAGTACAAACCAAGGGAGCTGGCTGGTGCTAGGAAGCCTGATAGTGGTATTTATGAGAAATGCCCAAAGGAACCCGAGGAGAAAAAAAACACCTCCTAACTTTTGCTTCCCTGCTTGGAGGATCTGATTAGGTGTTCCTGGATGATTGAAAATTCCACTCTCGCCACAGGCCCATGCATGTGGATCCAGAGGCCTCCTCTGAACATTGGTTCACTGTTCTCCCCATCCCCCACCCATCATCTCACTTCACCTGTGGCCCAGTTCCCACAGCCTCCCTACATGGTCTGTGACAATGTGTTTTCTGACTCCTGCTTGTAAACCACTGGGGGTTTCCCAATCCTGTTCTATTCACTACAGTTTTCTTCTAGTAGAAACATTACTAGCCTAGTAGTGTTCTGTCTGCAGTCCAGCCTTCTGAGATGCTGAGGGAGGGTGATTTGAACTCAGGGGTGAGGCCAGCCTAGGCTAAGCAAAGATACCTCCTCTCAAAACAAACAAACAAAAAACCTGCCAACCATTCTGACCCCAGCTCAACTCGTTCTGCCTAGACTATAATGTCTCAGGGTTGGATTCCAATTTCTCCCTCTGGGTGGCAGCCCTTTTGCAAGGAGAGATGTGTGGCTGGGCAATGGGAAGCCTTGCTTTGCATAAGGGAGGGGACGTGGCTTTAGTATCAGCAGGTTTTGGCCAGGTGAGCCATCCTGAGGAGGGGCTTCTTGTCCCTCGCTCACACCTTCCATGATTGCACCTCCATAAATGTGGTGACACATCCCTGCCAAAGGCTGGAAGTGGAGACTCCATGATGCCATGTGACCCAAAGTAATTTTCATACTCGGAGAGTCTTTGTGCTAGTGCCTAGAGACCCAGTGATTGGTGGAGGCTTCTGTGACATCAGTGTTAGAGGGGCATTGATATCAGTGAAGAGCTCCTGTGCCTGTGGGTCTCAGTGATGTATGACTTGAGGGTCAAAGAAGGAGGTATGAGGGGCTGATGGGAGTTTTGTGTTGTTAACAGTCAGGGGATCTGTGAGAATGTTAATTGGGCAAGTGTATGGGTTATCCATGGAATGACTGTGGGGTCAGTGATTGTATGGGGGACTTGTAGGTTCAACATTAGTAGCCTTATCCAGTACTTGGGAGAGTGAGAAAGGAGGATGACAGGTTCAAGGCTAGCCTTAGACACTTAGACTTTCAGCAACTTAGAGACACCTGTTTTGAAATAATAAAAGAAAGAATTCTGGGTATATAGCTAGAATGCCTCTGGATTTGATCCCCAGTAAACACACACACAGGCACACACACACACACACACACACACACACACACACACACACACACACTATGGCCTGAGGGACAGAGGTCCCTGTCAAATACATTTTGTTGTATGAGTTGATATATCCACAGGTTCTGGGGATTATGATGTGCACGGTTGTGGGATTGTTTTTCAACCTTCTTGACTCCGCATAATGTTTTAGAAATGTTCCCATTTGCTGCACGTCTCAGCAGTCATTCCTGTATACAGCTGAGTGGTATTCCAATGTGTGACTATGGGATAGTTTGTCTCTTCTCTCACTGTTCCACACTTGAACCACTGCTAGTTACACCTTTCTCAGAAATTATTCCAGTGGATCATAGATTTCATTGTAAAACATAATACTAAGAAAACTTTTTTTTTTTTCCGGTACTGGGGATTGAACTCAGGGGCCTTCTACCTCTGAACTATACCCCCAGCCGTATTTTTATTCTTTATTTTGAAACAGGGTCTCACTAAGTTGCCGAGTGCCTCACTAGGTAACTGAGGCTGGCCACGAACCGAGATCCTCTGGTCTCAGCCTCCCAAATGCTGGCATTACAAGTGTGCGTCACCACGCCTGGCTTAAGAAAACTTGTGGGAGATGATACAGAAGAAAATTCTAGATGACTTTATACTTGGCAATGACTCTATTGGCACAGAATCCAAATGACAGTCCAGAAAATAGAAGTGGTAAGTGGGACTTTATTCAAATTAAATATGCCCTCCTCCTATAATACAGAGTTATGAGTATACAAATATAAGCCCCCCTCTAATACAGTGTTCTGAGTATACAAATACAGGCCATGGACTAGTAGAAAGTATTTGCTAAACACCTGTCTTATAAAGGCCTATTTTGCTATGGTTGAAAACACCTATAGGAGGTTTGCTGGGAAAAGTATAATATTGGATTGGTAGAATAGGATACATTTATGTCAACTTAGTTGCTTCAGACAATTGTGGAGAATTAAAATCCAGAGTGTCTACTAAAATTCTACAACTTCATATTATACCGAGGGACATATGAAATGATAATAGCCTTCTCGTGAGTGAATTTGTTTCTCTAACAAGTATGTGACAAATGCTTCCTTTGTATCTAGTCATTTTCCAGGAGCTGAAGTTATAGGCTTGAAGGAAATAGAAAAAAATCCATGGTTTCTTGGAGATAACATTGAGTTACTTCGGTTAAATTCAAGTGTCTCTTTTCTCATTAGCTAGTCTAGTCAGAGAATGTAAACAGCTGTTTAGGAGAAAGAAATAGACCTGAGTTGATTGATTCAAGGGCACAGGGTGGTTTTAGGTGAAGGAGCATCTTATTTAGAGAATATGGGAAAGCGTGTGTGTGTGTGTGTGTGTGTGTGTGTGTGTGTGTGTGTGTGTGTTACTGGGAATAGAACCCTAACCTTACACTGAGCTATACTCACATTTTATTTTGAGACAGGGTCTCACTAAGTTGACTAGATTCACCTCAACTTTACAATCCTATCTCACCCTCCCAAGTATTTGGAATTATAGGAATGTACCACCACACCTTGCTGAAGACTTCTTTTTCTGGTACTTAACATCCTAGATCACAAATTAGTTATTTTAAAATGCCCATGCATTGTATCTCCAAGAGATTTCAATTTTTGCTACTGCTTGAATTTAAACTACAAAAAATTAAAATCAAAATTAGAAATTCCGCCGGGCGTGGTGGCGCACGCTTGTAATCCCAGCATTCGGGAGGCTGAGACCGGAGGATCCCGGTTCGTGGCCAGCCTCAGCTACCTAGTGAGGCCCTCCGCAACTTAGCGAGACCCGGTTTCAAAATAAAGAATAAAAAATAGGGCTGGGGGTGTAGTAGCTCGGAGGTAGAGCGCCCCCGAGTTCAATCCCCAGTACCGCAAAAAAAAAAAAAAAAAAAAATAGAAATTCTGTTCTTTAGTAGCACTAAAACGGCATTTCTGTTGTTCAACATCCCTATGTAAGCAATGGCTACCAAATTGGACAGCCCAGACGATTTCCCAAAAAGACAATTGGTAAACGTTTTTATTTCTATTAACTCAGAAAGTTAGATTAGAGAGTGTTTTTACATGGCTTTTCCAGACACATAGAAACACAAGAAATAAATTTATATTGATTTAGAGAAGAAATGATGAATAAATGAATGAATTGGCTAATCAAGTATCTATTGTCATTGAAGGGAATACTTCAAAAGACTGGAATTGTCACCTGAAAAATATTTTAGGGGAATATAGAAGAAAAAGAAAGAGATATGTAGAGTAAATAGAACACAAAGGAGGAAGAGAACCTTAGACTCTAAGAATGGAGAAGGGTGTAACAACTGGAAGAGATGAATTCTTGCTGTGGTTTCTTGGAGTTGACTCCTTATACTCATCCACAGGCCTATCATGGTTTACAGTCATTTCACATGTCCTGGCTTCTCTGTGACCTGTTGAGCCTTGTTTTCTTTTCTTCAGTTCTTCCCACTCTCCTGGGGGTGAAATTCTCGGCTCTGTCCTTTATCCAGAGTTTTAACTTTGGTCCCATAAAGGTGTATTATCTATGTTTTAGTGAGTCCTGATCTAAAGAAAATAAATGGAAATCTGCAATTTCACAAAAAAAGCTCAATATTTTCCTTTGGCCTCATAAGTAGATATTATCAGGGTGATGTGGACAGAAATACCAGGGTAATGTGGTGATGTGTGGATATTATCAGGGTGATTTCTGTCCAGAAATACCAGAACCAGTTTGAAATCTAAAAGAACCAGTTTCAAAATTAAAAGAAAAATGTGAATTTTGGTGTAGCTTAAAAGGAGAATTCTGCCCTTTAATGCTGTGATTCAATTCCTTCTGCTAAAAAACAAAACAAGAAAGATGACAATCACCAGGAGGCCATGCATCTGGATGAAGACCACTTGCTCTGTTGACTTCCAGTATGGCTTTGTATTTTTCACATTAACCTGCTGAAGAAACCCCCAGACACAGTGTTTTACCTTACAAAGACAACTCACTCTTCCACAAGTATTTCTGTTGATGTTTTGAGTGTGTTTTGTGAGTGAAAGAACAGTCTGCAAAAACATACCTTTCACATTCCTATAATATTAGAGACTCATATTGCTTATCCGAGCAAAGCAGATTCTAGATACAGCAGAGTCACAGCTCATGAGAACAAAGGGGCTGATGGTGGGGAAGCTCACAGAAATTAGGCCAGTGGATTGCAATAGCCACCTGTTGGGATTGTGGGAAAGGGCAACACAAACATGTAATATAGAGGAGAGGGTGTAGAATGTCACAAAAGTGCACACGAGGACAAGGATGCTTTGGGTGGCTCTGGACTCAGGGGAGAGTCTGGGGGGAACATTCACACTGTGGATGTGTTGAACCTGTTGCTTGTGCTTGTAGAGGATGAAAACCATGGAGCCACTGGACCAAATTATTAGTACAGAAAATACAACTTCAGGAAATACAAATAATGCTGCATATATTGAGCCTGTGATTTTGTTAGTAATTGTAATAGAACAGTACCCAAAATCTCTTCTTGTTGTCCCATTTGTATTATTCCATTTGCCATGTGCATATAGAGGAAAAATACAATTGAGTACTATGTACAGGATCCAGAAGAGGGGAATGGAGAATTCCATGTACTTTGGAGCTTTTAGTTTCAGATCTTTCCAACAGGAGTTCATGGGGCTGATCATGATGTTCTGGAAGACACTCAGGAGGCAGGTGATGGCTATGGAAACACTCCTGCCCACTCTCTGAATGTACAAAATAAGGTGGCATTCAAACTCATTGAAGGAATGTTTCAACCCTAAAGTTGTCATTGTCTGAGGAACTCCTCGAGAGAGAATGACCATGGAGTTGGCGATTGTCAGGTGCTTGAGAATCAAATCTGTGACTCTTAATGAGCTTTCAGTGTAGTAAATGATTAGATAGCAGTAAAGAAGAGAGAAATTTCCCAGTATTCCAACTGTCATCTGTGATAAGAACATTGTTCCTATTGCCAGTTCCTTGAGGGAAAATCTGTCACTCACCACATTTTCCATTGAATGAAGACAGCAGTCATTCTTCTCAGGAAAATGGCTTTTCAAAACTTCTTGTAGCCACATGGTGGGGTTCACAGTTGAAGCTACCAGCTGCTTGTGAGAGTAAGGCAGAAGAATAACTTAATCCCAGCCTTTTGAGGCCTGCTTGTACAATGTGGCAAGAACAACAATTAAAATTTTTTTGCTTATGAAGGAGATGATGGAGAAGGTGAAGGGAAACACCCTAATGCACACGATGTACTTTCACAAACATTTCAAATCAATCACTAAACTGAACTTGAGAAGGAGAGAGGGTTAGAGAGTGGGGTGAGAATTGGGGAAGGGTTAAATGAGAAATGTGTGCATGTATGCCTTTACCAGCTTATACCTAACAAACATGTATGATTACAATGCACCAATAAAAATATTTTCTTGATGAATGACTTTGATCTATGTACTTATGGGATTGACAGACATTAAGATATACAATTTGATGGGCAGAATTCCAACGCAATTTTCAAAAAAGTTAAGCATTAACTATCAGGCGATTTTATTCTGGGAGAAGCTATGAAAAGTGGGAGCAAATGTAAAGGGAGCATAATTCAACATATCCAGAATAGATAGTTGCTAGCCACAATGAAAAAAGTCAACTTCAATCACTACCCTTACTGTAGAACAAATGAATTATTTTTGTATGCTTGTGTGGTTTTGAGGATTAAATCCAGAGGTGTTCTGTCACTGACCCACATCCCTATCCCTATTTACTTATATATTTATTTATATTTATTTTTATTTTTTGCCACAGGGTCTCAGTAAGATTCTTTTTGATGGTTTTCAACTTGTGATCCTCCTGATGTAGCCTCAGAGTTGCTGGGATTACAGCTGTGCTCCCCCACACCTGTAAACAAGCTGTTCTGAATAGATTTTTTTATTCAAGTGTCAGTATTGGAATTATTGTAATAATGAAAGTATGTTCCTTTGTGTTGAGAAGAAGATTTTTATTGAATAGAACAAACACATTAAATTGATGGTTTCAGTGACAAATTAAGTCATATTAAATGAGCAAACTGGCATCAATTGCCATATGTACACAAACTGGGATGTATGTGTGTGTGCTAAGTATTTCCAGTGTGAATAACTCTTAAAAATAGATGAATGAATTAAATTTTCAACAGAAACTTTAAAAAAGATATTGTTTAATGAATAATAAATATGGGGAAATGTTCAGTGCCCCATCATGAATTGCCCAGTAATGACGACGACGACGACGACGATGATGATATTTCATGGAACAATTCTGTTTGTAAAAAGTTTTGTATAATGTAAATGTTTGTCTTAAATGGCAATATCAAATACAAATAAAGTTTTTGAGATCCTAATAAAATGCAGTGCCCTTGCCTAAAATCCATTACTTGGGTGGCTGAGACAGGAGTATCATAGGTTCAAGGACAGCTTCAGCAACTTAGTAAGATTCTTAGCAACCCTGAAAGACCCTGTTTTAAAACAACAAATAAAAAGGGCTGTTGGTGTAGCTAGAAGGTAAAACGCGGCCATATCTTATCCCCAGTATAAAAATGAAAATATTTTAAAGAATGCAGTACTCTAATTATTATCGAATCTTACAGAAAACAGCATTGTCTAAATTGTATTTAATGAATACAAGAGAGATTCAATATTTAGTTTGGGTAGAAATATTCATTTCTGGGTTTTCCAGGAATAAAATATAGTGGTAAGTATGAAATAAATTATTGAACAATATTATTTTTCCCTAAGCCATCATACACAAAATACAAATGTGACAAAATGGTGTAGAATGAAATAGATAAATATATAAATATTTATAAATATAAATAAATATAAAAATAAAACTTCTTACTAATTTCAGGCTAAACTGTTACATTTACTAATGCCTGCATTCTGTGACATTATGGGAATTAAGAAACATTTTCAGAGGCATTTAAATATGAGCGAGTAAATAGACTCTTGCTAACATAAATTATTTTGTGTCTTAGACATTATAATGAGAAAATTGTCATGATTTTGGGACGAATGTGAGAATATTTTAAGTCAGAGGAAAGAACACAAAATATATTTGGTCCTTACACCCTCTTTTCAATACTCATAATTTTAATGTTACCTTCACTTAAGTGTTGGTTTTCTAAGTTCAACAGGGAAAGCAGTCTCACCTCAATCATCGCACCACAGATGTTTCAGTGGTGCTTTTAAGAGGATCACAAATTTAGAGTCCAATAAGAATATATGTTATTCAGGAAACAAATTGAGATATTGGTTTCTGTGCACAATTATGTGATGACTATAGTTCCTTTCTAATCTAACTTAGTAAAGACTTGAAAAATTCATAAACAAACTTATTGCAATAACAGTGAAATTTAGCCTACGATTCACATGGGGTAATATGAAGAACAAGCATGTTTCAATGCTGCAATCTATATTCAAGTCACTGGGATTATTAACCAATAGTCATCCTCAGTGAAGATTTTATTAAACTACAATGGAAGCCATCAAGGACTGTCATACAGTCAGTGACACTTCTCCTTTTACTAGCTCAGCATCTAGTGAAGGAATTATCATTCTACTTTGTCTACTTTTGCACTGTACCCATTTCTACCTCAACTTCCTTTTCCAGACTTGAGTACTTCCCTAGACTTCCTTTCCTTACTGACTCTGCCTCTCAGATTGAAACAGAAAATACTTACCACATTTCTTGCCTGCAAGATGGTGCAGTCAGGTGAGGCTCATGAAGGACAGCACTAAGGGAGAAGAAGGGAGCTGGGCTCTAAGATAAAGATTTGTGATTCTGTGATCTCACTTCCCCTCGGAGCTGCAATTATCATTTCATTTTACTGGCAATAACAGTGGAGGCCTGGGGAACTTAAAACAATACTGAAAAACTTTTTTACCCACTTGCTAATTACTCAAACCTATTAAAAGTTTCTTGAAAGTATCTTCAAAATAACTGTTGAAGTGTTTGTGAGAAGCTGTTATTTTTCCATGATCCCTCAAGGCTGACTGGGTCTCATATGGATAGGGCATGAAATATTACAGTAGGAGGTATGAGTGATTTGCAGAGAGACTTGTGTGTCTCACTGGACTTCATAGTTCCCTGAGTTTTTACACCCTAAGTCCAGTTCATTCTTCATTACCAGGCCTCTATGCCATATCTTTTTATAGTACTCAGTAAAAAACAGAATCAGATAGAATATCTGAGGTATTGTTAAATGAGGTAAGTGTAAGGAAAGAATATACTGTCAGGATTTACTTTAAAAGACCTCGAGCTCTTTTATATAATATGTTAATAAATTTGGAATTGAAAATGTGGAAAAATTTACTTTTTGACTATTGACAGCAACCTATGAAGAAATACAAAATGTTATTTTTATTTATTTATTTATTTTTAATTTTTTTTGGAGGGGGTACTGGCGATTGAACCCAGGGACATTCTACCTCTGAGCTATACCCGCAGCCTTATTTTTTTATTCTTTATTTTGAAACAAGTTCTCACAAAGTTTCGGAGGGCCTCACTAAGCAATTGAGTCTGACTGGGAACCCCAATCTTCCTATCTCAGCCTTCCAAATGCTGAGATTACAAGCATGACCACGAACGCTGTGACCAGTTTATGTTTATGTCTTGAAATATGCTTATGTATTAAAATACTTACCCCTCCCAACTTATCTTGAACTTTCCACCCTTAAAATTCCCCGGCGGTTTTCCCTTTAAAAACCCTGCTTTAGTGTAGCTCAGGGCTCTTCTCCTCTGTCCCTGTTGGGATATGAGATGGGCCCTAGCATGCTAGTTTGCTTAATAAAATCTCTTGCTGTTTGCATCAAGTGGCAACTCTCGTGATTGATTGGGGTGAGTGCTGAGACCTGAGGAGGGGTCTTTCCTAGACCTTTCAGTTCAGGTTAAAATGAGCTGAGGAAAGAAGCAGATGGGGCAGAGGCCAGAAGCAGCACATGTGGAGCTGTTCATTCTCCCCAGACTTGCTTGAGATCCAGATAATTACACCCCTGGCAATCCCCTTAGCAAACCTCCCCACATTAAACCAGCATGGAATTTCTTTTTGCCTACACCATCCTACCCTCAGTCCCCAACAAACTAGGATGAGTTCTAGCCTTGGTATCATCCATCATCCTCCCCATGCTGTCACAGATATAACACATTCCCAGCACAATATGAGACAATCCCCATGGACACTGTCAACCAGCAAAATCACTCAAGCTGCAATGCTAGAGCTTCTCCTGGAGCCACCTCACACAGCCGTATTTTATTTTGAAACAGTGTTTCACTATGTTGTGAAGGGTGTCACTAAATTGCTGAAGCTGGCCATGAACCTGTGATCCTCCTGTCTCAGCCTCCCCAAAACTGGGATGACAAGTGTGTGTCATCATGCCAGGCTGAACACACAATTTATAATATATGTAGGAGATGAAATAGAAGAAATCCAGATTACTTCTCATTTGCATATGACTTGAGGTACAACAGCAAAATCACTGTCTCTAAAAGAAAAATTGTAAGTTGGAATTCATTCAAATCAAATATACCTCTCTGAGAATTATGGAATTAAGGGAATAGAAAGAAGCCACAGACTGGGACAAAATGTTTTCTGATGCAAAACTGACAGAGTTCTTTATCCACAACTTACTCTAAAAAGAAAATGTGAAAATCCAGTTTAAAATATCCAAAGGTCTGAAGACACAACTCACCAAAAGGATCACAAGTGAAAAATGAGTACCAGAAAAGGTGTTCATCAGAAGTCATTATCATGTATGGCTCTGTTTTAAAAACAGCTGGTTATATAGGGTTTCTCCTGTTTCATCTGGAGTCTCTCTTATGCCCCATCTTCTGACATCGGCATATTAGGGAGAACATATGCTTTTTTACTCTTTGTGATTGACTAATTTCACTTAACGTCATGTTTTCCAGTTGTATCCATTTCCCTGCACATAACATGATAAGCAAAGAAGTTGACTTAACTGATGGTGATGGATCGGGAAGGGGGCACCCTAATGCACATGATGTACTTTCACAAATATATCAAAGTCAATCACTAAACTGAACTTGAGAAGAGGGGAGGACGAGGGAGTGGGGTGGGAATTGGGGATGGGGTTAAATGAGAAATTCGTGCATCATATATGCCTTTATCAGCTTGTACCTAACAAAGATGTATGATTACAATGCACCAATTAACTTAAAAAAAGCTATTAAGTGAACTATCAGGAATGATTAGAGGCCAAATCCCAACCTCCAGCTATCTGAAGGATACTAGGTTTATTTTCAGCTGCTACACCTCTGTGCCATGGCAAAGGCAGGGTAGAGTCCCAGCAGCAGATGGAGTTGCTTCAGGCAGAGTGAGAGCTGTGCAGTAGAAGTGCCTGCAGTAGAGCTGGAACCTGGAGGGAAGAGGAATCCTGAGATAGCAGAGAATCGTTGTCACCAATGCATCCTTTTACATCCTTCATCCATCCATCCCCTTATGTTAAAATCCTCTACACTTCCACCTTTCCTCACTTGCACTCAACACTTCTGGTCTATATTATCCCTCCTTATCTGTGACATGTATGAAAAATACCCTTGTTTCCCACATTCCAAAGACTTCAGTTCCATCCTCTTCACCTTCTTTCTCTTGTAAACTCTATCCTATGTGTCTCCTGGCTCCTTGCCCCTGTGTCTACTCCCCAACACAACAACTCAGCACACTCCCTGTGTTCTTTTTGTCCAACACCCTCACAACCCACAGTGCTCACCTTTCAGGCCCCCTCAAGTCCTCCATGAACTTAAGGCATGCCTCTGACCCATTACCCACACCCTATAGTCCTGCCCTTGTCTCCTGTGCACTTTAACCACTGGTGTCCTTGTCCTTCCCGGCTCCCTTCACTTACCTGTTTGCTTTCTTCCCTCCCCATGGCTATCATCTCACTTCCCTTCAGAGCTGCCATTATCATTTTATCTGTTGTGCAAGGACAGTGCAGGCGTGAGGTACCCAGAAGTTTACTGAAGATCCTCCCCCCAGTTATGAGTGAAATTTCTTCAAAATAACTGTTGAAGTGTTTAGGAGTCTCTTTCTCCTCTCTTCCTTCTGCTCTTCCCCCACTCTACCCTCTATCTCTCTCTCCCTCTCTCCTTGGGATCCAACCATTTGGGAGAGGCTCCATCATTTTTTTTATGGTACTAGGGCTTGAAACCAATGGCATTCTACTTCCAAATACACACCCAGTCCTGTCTTATTATTATTTTGAAACAGGGTTGCTAGGTTACTGAGAGTCTCACTTAGCTGACTTTAGTCTCAGCTACTCTAGGGGCTGACCTGTTTTTCCTTGATACAAAGCTTCCAACATAAATCCCATCCTTAGACTGTCTGGTGTCTAAGCCCCAGGTAAAATCAAGACACTCCTTTCAGGCATGGCATTTCTAGGGTCTGAATATCACCTCCCCATAGCTAAAAGCAAAGCATGACTTCACTTTGGGTAAATATACTTTATTTAAAAAAAATATACCTATTGGTGCATTGTAATTCTAATTTATAGTGAAGTTCAGAGTCACAGAAACATATAGGCAAACAGCTCTTGTGTTTTTCCTCCAGATCTTACCCTATTACCATCTCCTCCCTGCATTTGTTATAATTGTAGCTATGGATCCTCAGGCAAAAGAGTAACTGGCAAAGATTTTCTCTGCTCTGTAGTCTCTGTCTTCACACTTTGGTTTCCTTTGCCCCGTAGAAGGTCGTTAGTTTGATTTCATTCAATTTGCTCATTATTGGGGATATTTCCTGAGCTTTAGGAGTCTTTCTGAGGACATCATGGCTTGTACTCCTATATTGACTCTTGACTAAGGTCTCCTTCCCTGAAATCATAGCTGACTTATTCTGGCTCTTTCTTCTCCACCTATTTTATTAAAGGGAGAGTACAAACCAAGGGAGCTGACTGGTGCTAGGAAGCTTGATAGTGGGATTTATAAGAAATGCAGAAGGGAACCTAAGGAGAAAAAAAAGTACCTCTGCATTTTTGCTTTCCTCTTGGAGGGTTGATGAGGTGTTCCTGGATTGATTGAAAAGTCTACTCTGGCCACAGGCCCATGCATGTGGATCCAGAGGCCTCCTCTGAACCCCAGTCCAATTTGTTCTGCCTAGACTATAATGTCTCAGGGTTGGATTCCAATTTCTCCCTCTGGGTGGCAGCCCTTTTGCAAGGAGAAATGTGTGGCTCAGCAATGGGAAGCCTTGCTTTGCATAAGGGAGGGGACGTGGGTTTATAGTCAGCAGGTTTTGGCCAGGTGAGCTATCCTGAGGAGGGGCTACTTGTCCCTCGCTCACACCTTCCATGATTGCACCTCCATAGATGTGGTGATACATCCCTGCCAAAGGCTGGAAGTGGAGACTCCATGGTGCCATGTGACCCAAAGCAATTTTCACACAAGGAGAGTCTTTGTGCTAGTGCCTAGAGACCCAGTGATTGGTGGAGGCTTCTGTGACATCAGTGTTAGAGGGGCATTGATATCAGTGAAGAGCTCCTGTGCCTGTGGGTCTCAGTGATGTATGACTTGAGGGTCAAAGAAGGAGGTATGAGGGGCTGATGGGAGTTTTGTGTTGTTAACAGTCAGGGGATCTGTGAAAATGTTAATTGGGCAAGTGTATGGGTTATCGATGGAATGACTGTAGGGTTAGTGATTGTATGGGGGACTTGTAGGTTCAACATGAAGAGCCTTATCCAGTACTTCGGAGAGTGAGAAAGGCAGATGACAGGTTCAAGGCTAGCCTTAGCCACTTAGACTTTCAGCAACTTAGAGACACCTAATTCAAAATAATTTAAGAGAAGTCTGGGTATATAGCTTGTAGGTAGAATGCCTCTGGGTTTGATCTTCAGGAAACACACACACTCACACACACACACACACACACACACACTACTGGCCTGAGGGACATAGGGTCCTATCAAATACATTTAATACATTTTGTTGCAAGGTGATATGTCCACAGGTTCTGGGGATTTGGATGTGCACAGTTGTGGGTTTGTTTTTCAATCTTCTTGACTCCGCATAACATTTTAGAAATGTTCCCATTTTCTGCATGTCTCAGCAGTCATTCCTGTATACAGCTGAGTGGTATTCCAGTGTGTGACTATGGGATAGTTTGTCTCTTCTCTCACTGTTCCACACGTGCATTGCTAGTTACACCTTTCTCAGAAATTATTCTAATGGATCATAAACTTCAGTGTAAAACATAAAACTAAGAAAACTTCTAGGAGATGATACAGAAGAGAATTCTAGGTGACTCTGTATTTGGCAATGACTCTATTGGCACAAAATCTACATCTTAGCCCAGAAAATAAAAGTGGTTAGTGGGAGTTTATTCCAATTAAATATGTCCTCCCCTCTAATATAGCGTTAGGAGGATACAAATACAAGCCATGGACTGGGAGAAAATATTTGCCAAATACCTATCTTATAAAAGCCTGTTTTGCTATGGTTGAAAAAAAAACACCTATAGGTTTTGCTGTGAAAAGTATAATATTGGATTTGTAGAATAGGATACATATATGTTAACTTAGCTGCTTCAGACAATTGTGGAGAATTAAAATCCAGAGTTTTTAACTAACATTCTACAGCTTCATATTATACTGAGGGACATATGAAATGATAACAGCCTTCCCTTGAGTGAATTTGTTTCTCTAACAAGTATGTGACAAATGCTTCCTCTGTATCTAGTCATTTTCCAGGAGCTGAAGATATGGGGGTGAAGGAGATAGAAAAAAGAATCCATGGTTTTCTGGAGAGAACATTGAGTTACTTGGGTTAAATTCAAGTGTATCTTTTCTCATTAGCTAGTCTAGTCGGAGAATGTAAACAGTTGATTTAGGAGAAAGAAACAGACCTGAGCTTATTGATTCAAGGGCTTAGGGTAGTGTGTGTGTGTGTGTGTGTGTGTGTGTGTGTGTGTGTGCGCGCGCGCGTCACTGGGGTTGAACCCAGGGGTGCCTTACACTGAACTATACTCCTAGTTCCTTTCACTTTTTATTTTGACAGGACCTCACTAAGTTGACTAGGCTCATCTCAACTTTACAATCCTCCTAACTCACCCTCCCAAGAGTTGGGATTATAGGGATGTACCACCACACCCTGATGAGGACTTCTTTTTTGGGTACTTAACATCCTAGATCTCAAATAGTTATTTTAAAATGTCCATGCATTGTATCTCCAAGGGACTGCAAATTCCCTGATAGTTTTTGCTACTACTTGAAATTAAACTACAAACAAATTAAAAACAAAATTAGAAATTCTGTTCCTTAGTAGCACTAAAGCACATTTCAGTTGTTCAACATCCCTATGTTAGCAGTGGCTACCAAATCGGACAGTCCAGACAATTTCCCAAAAAGACAATGGGTAAAATTTTTTTATTTCTATCAACTCATAAAGTTAATTGGAGAGTGTTTTTTGCATGAGTTTTCCAGACACATAGAAAAATAAGAAATAAGCTTATATTGATTTAGAAAAGACATGAATGAATGAATGGGCTAATGAAGTATCTGTCATCATTCAAGGGAATATTTCAAAAGAGTGGAATTGTCATCTGAAAAATATTTTAGGGGAACAGAGAAGAAAAGAAAAGAGGTAAGTAGCGTATATAGAACACAAAGGAGGAAGAGAACCTTAGTCTCTAAGAATGGAGAAGGGTATAACAACTGGAAGAGATCAATTCTTGTGTTGTCTTGGAGTTGACTCCTTATAACCATCCACAGGCCTATCCTGGTTTACAGTCATTTCACATGTCCTGGCTTCTCTGTGACCTGTTGAGCCTTGTTTTCTTTTCTTCAGTTCTTTCCACTCACCTGGGGGTGAAATTCGCGGGTCTGTCCTTTATCCAGAGTTTTTATTTTGGTCCCATAAAGGTGTATTTTCCATGTTTCAGTGAGTCCTGATCTTCGGAAAATAAATGGAAATTTGCCATTTTCACAGAAAAAGTTCAATATTTTCAGGGTGATGTGGACAGAAATACCAGGGTACTCTGGGATGAATAAATTATTATCCTCTTATTGTAATTTTTTTCTTCAAAGAGTCACTAAGCATGCAACCTCCCAGGAGGGCTTTTGTATCTTCAATTTTTAGCTATGCAGTGTCCCACCCACTGTGAACAGTTCAGTTCTGATCTTTTTCATGTCTGTATTTGCCCCCAAAACATATATTTTCTCTACTGTAACATAGATCATTTGGCTCTCCCGAAGAGTAACACCTAGTTTACACGTATTAATTTATTGTGATTTGAAGAGTAGTACATCCAACTTTTAGGAGGATATTTTAGGATCTATCTGTCTTGTTTTGAATGTCATCTGTGATTATTTTCAGGGACTGAAATTTTGAGAATATTATGCAACTCTTCTATCATCCTAGCAGAAGACATATGATTTCTAGAGTAGTAAAAGAAAACTTTCTTACTCGTGCACAATGGGCAGCATGAGTACTCTGATTAATGGCAGAATCAGCTTCCCTTTCCACCACCAATTGCAATCTGGTGTGGAGTGGCTCAGGCAGATGCTACCCAGGCAATGAGACTGCATCACACCTGAGAATCCTTGATCATAGGAAAACCAATGTTTTAAGGAGAACTTCCAACAAACAGACTTTACTATGTTTACTAGGGGCCTCATTGAGTTTATTTCCCTGTGCAGAAAACAATTCTGTCCATTATTCCAGAAGTTGACACAATCCCTTTCAAAGCTTGTGTTTTCACACGTCTTCAAGAAAAGACAGTTCAGAGAGAAAACTATTAATAAGATATAAATGTATATGAGGAACCCATCAAGAATCATGTTATAAAATTATCCACCTCTCATTTCTTCATTGTATTTTTTGGCAAACATTTCCATGTGTATCATAGCTGTGATTGAACTGGCTTTGCAGGACTAGAATAGAGTTCATTCCATTTAACACAGACAACCCTAATTAAGATTACTATTACCCTTGCAGGATGGCAATACTACCAGAGGCTGCGGCAGGAGGATCTCATGTTTGAGGCCAGAGTGCCATAACTGAGCAAGAACCAGTTTCAATATTAAGAGAAAAATGTGACTTTTGGTGTAGCTTAAAGGGAGAATTCTGGAATTCAAAACCATGGTTCAATTCCTTCTGCCACAAAAACAAAACAAAAAAGATGACAATCACCAGGAGGCCATGCATCTGGATGAGGACCACTTGCTCTGTTCACTTCCAGTATTGCTTTTTATTTTCCACATTTAACCTGTTGAAGAAATCCTAAACACACTGGTTTTCCTTACAAAGACAAGTCAGGCTTCCACAAGTTTCTCTCTTGCTGTTTTGAGTGTGTTTTGTGAGTGATAGAACAGTCTGCAAAAACATACCTTTCACATTCCTATAATATTAGAGACTCTTATATTCCTTGTCCAAGCAAAGCAGATTCTAGATACAGCAGAGTCACGGCTCATGAGAACAAAGGGGCTGATGGTGGGGAAGCTCACAGAAATTAGGTCAGTGGTTTGCAATAGCCACCTGTTGGGATTATGGGAAAGGACAATACAAACATGTAATATAGAGGAGAGGGTGTAGAATGTCACAAAAATGCACACGAGGACAAGGATGCTTTGGGTGGCTCTGGACTCAGGGGAGAGTCTGGAGGGAACGTTCACACTGTGGATGTGTTGAACCTGTCGCTTGTGCCTGTAGAGGATGAAAACCATGGAGCCACTGGACCATATCATGAATACAGAAAACACAACTTCAGGAAATACAAATAATGTGGCATATATTGAGCCCGTGATTTTGTTAGTACTTGTAATAGAACAGTACCCCAAATCTCTTCTTGTCCCACTTGTATTATTCCATTTTCCATGTGCATATAGAGGAAAAATAAAATTGACTACTACATACAGGATCCAGAAGAGGGAAATGGAGAGGCCCATGTACTTTGGAGCTTTTAGTTTCAGATCCTTCCAACAGGAGTTGGTGGGGCTGATCATGATGTTCTGGAAGACACTCAGGAGGCAGATGATGGCTATGGAAACACTCCTGCCCACTCTCTGAATGTACAAAATGAGGCGGCATTCAAACTCTTTGAAGGAATGTTTCAACCCTAAAGCTGTCATTGTCTGAGGAACTCCTTTAGAGAGAATGACCATGGAGTTGGCGATTGTCAGGTTCTTTAGAATCAAATCTGTGACTCTTAATGAGCTTTCAGTGTAGTAAATAATTAGATAGCAGTAAAGAAGAGAGAAATTTCCCAATATTCCAACTGTCATCTGTGATAAGAACATTGTTTCTATTGCCAGTTCCTTGGGGGAAATTCTGTCACTCACCACATTTTCCCTGAAATGAAGGCAGCAGTCATTGTTCTGAGGAAAATGGCTTTTAAAAACTCTTTGTAGCCACATGGTAGGGTGCACAGTTGAAGCTACCAGCTCCTTGTGAGAGTGAGGCAGAAGGATAACTTAATCCCAGCATTTTGAGGCCTGCTTAGACAATGTGGCATCACTCCCATTTAAAATACTATTTTTCTTAAGCCGGGCGTGGTGGTGCATGCTTGTAATCCCAGCATTCGGGAGGCTGAGACCGGAGGATCCGGGTTTGTGGCCAGCCTCAGCTACCTAGTGAGGCAGTCCGCAACTTAGTGAGACTCGGTTTCAAAATAAAGAATAAAAAATAGGGCTGGGGGTGTAGCTCGGAGGTAGAATGCCCCTGAGTTCAATCCCCAGTACCGCAAAAAAAAAAAAAAAATTTTTCTTAAGAACATGACAAAACTGAAGGTGATGGAGGAGGGAAGGGAAACACTCTAATTTACATGATGTATTTTCATAAACTTATCAAGGTCAATCACTAACCTGAACTTGAGAAGGAGGGAAGGTGAGGGAGTGGGGTGAGAATTGGGGAAGTGATAAATTAGAACTGTGGCATGTATGCCTTTACCAGCTTGTGCCTAACAAAGATGTATGATAACAATGCGTAAATAAGAAATTATTTTGCTTGATGAATGACTTTGATTTATGTTGTGGGGTTGGCAGACATTAAGATATGGTGTTGATGGGCAGAATTCTAATGCAGTTTTCAAAAGTAAGTATTAAATATCAGGCGATTTTATTCTGGGAGAAGCTATGAAAAGTGAGAGCAAATGTAAAGGGAGCATAATTCAACATATCTGGAATAAAGAGATATTTGCTAGTCACAATGGAAAAAGTCAACTTCAATCACTACCCTTACTATGCAACAAATGAATTATTTTAGTATGCCTGTGTTGTGTTGAGGATTAAACCCAGAGGTGTTCTACCACTGACCCACACCTCTATCCCTATTTATGTTATCTATTTATATTTATTTTTATTTTTTGCCACAGGGTCTCAGTAAGATTCTGTTTGATGGTTTTGAACCTGTGATCCTCCTGATGCAGCCTCACAGTTGCTGGGATTACAGGTGTGCTCCACCACACCTATAAACAAAGCTGTTCTGAATAGATTTTTTTATCCAAGTGTCAGTATTGGAATTTTTGTAATAGTGAAAGTATGTTCCTTTGTGTTGAGAAGAAGATTTTTATTGAATAGAAGAAACACATTAACTTGATGGCTTCAGTGGCAAATTAAGTCATATTAAATGAGCAAACTGGCATCAATTGCCATATGTACACAAACTGGGATGTATGTGTGTATGATCAGTATTTCCAGTGTGAATAATTTATAAAATGTATGAATGAATTAAATTTTCAACAGAAACTTAAAAAAAGATATTGTTTAATGAATAATAAATATGGGGAAATGTTCAGTGCCCCATCATGAATTGCCCAGTGATGATGATGGTGATGATGATGACGACGACGATGATGATGATGATATTTCATGGAACAATTTTGTTTGTAAAAAGTTCTGTATAGCCGGGCGTGGTGGCACACGCTTGTAATCCCAGCATTCGGGAGGCTGAGACCAGAGGATCTGGGTTCGCGGCCAGCCTCAGCTACCTAGTGAGGCATTTTGCAACTTAGTGAGACTCGGTTTCAAAATAAAGAATAAAAAATAGGGCTGGGGGTATAGCTCTGAGGTAGAACGTCCCTAACTTCAATCCCCAGTACCGCAAAAAAAAAAAAGTTTTGTATTGTATAATGTAAATATTTGTCTTAACTCCAATATCAAATACAAATAAATTTTTGAGATCCTAATAAAATTCAGTGCCCTTATCTATAATCCTTTTACTTGGGTTGCTAAGACAGGAGTATCAGAGGTTCAAGGACAGCTTCAGCAACTTAGTAATATTCTTAGCAGAGTCTGAAAGACTCTGTTTTAAAACAACAAATAAAAAGGGCTGTAGGTGGTAGGTGTAGCTAGAAGGTAAAACGTTGATATATCTTATCCCCAGTACAAAAAGAAAACTATTTTAAAGAAAGCATTCTTAGGTGAACAAAAAATTTGACTTAATGGAAGGTAATGGGAGGAGGGGGGACACCCTAATGAGCATGATGTACTTACAAGATCACATCAAAGTCAATCACTAAACTGACCAGGAGATAGGGGGAGGGTGGGTGGGAATTGGGGAAGGGTTAATGAGAAATATGTGCATGGATGTCTTTACCTGTACTAGCTTGTA
>PVLC010003984.1:0-20315 GCA_004027655.1 Graphiurus murinus | reverse complement strand
AGGGCTGGGGGTATAGCTCGGAGGTAAAATGTCCCTGAGGAAAAAAAAAAAAAAAAGAAAGCAGTACTCTGATTGTTACTGAATCTTACAGAAAACAGCCCTGTCCAAGTTGCATTTAATGAATACAAGAGAGACTCAATATTTAGTTTGGGCAGAAATGTTCACTTCTGGTTTATCCAGGAATAAAATATAGTGCTAGCTATGAATAAATTATTGAACAATATTACTTTTTTCCTAAGCCATCATACACAAATGTGACAAAATGGTGTAGGATAAAAATTAATTTCTTACTAATTTCAGGCTAAACTGTTACATTTACTAATGCCTGCATTCTGTGACATTATGGGAATTCAGAAGCATTTTTGAAGGCATTTAAATATGAGAGATGTATAGATTGTTTCTAACATAAATTATTTTGTATCTTATACATTATAATGAGAAAATTGTCATGATTTGGGGATGAATGTGAGAATATTACTAAGCCAGAGGAAATAACACAAATACATATGGTCCTGACAACCTCTTTTCAATACTCATAATTTTTTTTTTTTTTTTTGCGGGTCTGGGGATTGAACTCAGGGGCATTCTACCTCCGAGCTACACCCCCAGCCCTAATTTTTTTATTCTTTATTTTGAAACCGAGTCTCACTAAGTTGCGGAGTGCCTCACTAGATAGCTGAGGCTGGCCGCGAACCTGAATCCTCCGGTCTCAGCCTCCTGAATGCTGGGATTACAAGCATGCGCCACCACTCCCGGCTAATACTCATAATTTTAATGTCACTTTTACTTAAATGTTGTGTTTCTAAGTTGAACAGAAAAGCAGTCTCACCTCAATCATTGCACCACAGATGTTTCAGTGGTGCCTTTAAGAGGATCACAAATTTAGAGTCAAATAAGAATATATCTTATTCTGGAAACAAATTGAGATATTGGTTTCTGTGCATGATTATGTGATTATTATAGTTCCTTTCTAATCTTTGGTAAAGACTTGAAAAATTCATAAATACACCTATTGCAATAACACTGAAATTTAGCCTATGAATCCTGTGGGGTAATATGAAGAACAAGCGTGTTTCCATGCTACAATTGATAAGCAGGTTCATAATCAGATTTCATTATCACTGAGATTATTAACCAATAGTCATCCTCAGTGAAGATTTTATTAAACTATGATGGAAGCCATCAAGGACCGTCATACAGTCAGTGACACTTCTCCTTTTACTAGCTCAGAATCTAGTGATGGAATTATCATTCTACTTTGTCTGCTTTTGCATTGTACCTGTTTCTACCTCAAATTCCTTTTCCAGACTTGAGCACTTCCCTAGACATCCTTTCCTTACTGACTCTGCCTCTCAGATTGAAACAGAAAGTACTTACCACATTTCTTGCCTGCAAGATGGTGCAGTCAGGTGAGGCTCATGAAGGACAGCACTATGGGAGAAGAAGGGAGCTGGGCTCTAAGATAAAGGTTTGTGATTCTGTGACCTCACTTCCCCTTGGAGCTGCAATTATCATTTCATTTTACTGGCAATAACAGTGGAGGTCTGGGGAACTTAAAACAATACTGAAAAACTTTTGTACCCACTTGCTAATTACTCAAACCTATTAAAAGTTTCTTGAAAGTATCTTCAAAATAATTGTTGAAGTGTTTGTGAGAAGCTGTTATTTTTCCGTGATTCCTAAAGGCTGACTGGGTCTCATATGGATAGGGCAGGAAATATTACAGTAGGAGGTATGAGTGATTTGCAGAGAGGCTTGTGTGTCTCACTGGACTTTAGACTTCCCTGAGTTCTTACACCCTAAGTCCAGTTCATTCTCCATTACCAGGCCTCTAAGCCATATCTTTTTGTAGTAGTCAGTAAAAAACATAATCAGATAGAATATCTGAGGTACTATGAAATGAGGTAATTGTAAGGAAGGAATATACTGTCAGGATTTATTTTAAAAGACATTGAACCTATTTTTATAATCAGATGTTAGTAAATTTGGAAATTAAAATGTGGAAAATTTTACTTGTTGACTATACAAAATGTTATTTTTAAACTCAATACTTTGTCCCCTGAAAATTTAAGCTACTTTCACTACCTAGTGACCTGTGAGGTTTGGGGTCAACTTAGGACTTAGTAGGACATAGAGCACACATGGCCACCATCCCTCTCACCTACCTATTATTCTAGAGTTCCTAAAATCACCCTGAGTTTCAGTAACTCCTGAGAAGAACTCATGACACTCACAGAAAACTGTTGTACTAATGGTGAAAATTTCATTATATGGACGTGGTTCACCTTCCATGATTGTGTCTCCATAGATGTTGTGATACATCCCCACCAAGGGTTGGAAGTGGAGACTCCATGGTGCCATGTGACTGGAAGCAATTTTCACACTCAGACACTCTTTGTGCCAGGGCCTAGAGACCCAGTGATTGGTGGAGTCTCCTGTGAATCTGTGAATCTGTGAAAATGTTAATAGGGCAAATCTATAGGTCATTGATAGAAAGACTATGGGGTCATTGATTGCACAAGGAACCTGCAGTTTCAAAATTATCTGCCTGACCCAGTACTTGGGAGGCTGAAACTGGAGGATGTCAGGTTGGAGGCTAACCTCAGCAACTTAGTGAGATGTCCACAACTTAGACCCTGCTTACACACACACACACACACCCCTGTCAAATTCATTTTTTTTGTGTGTGAGGTGATGTGTTCATAGGTCTGGGGATTAGGATGTGGATATCTATGTGGTCATTATGCAGTTTTCCAATTTTCTTTACTCAGCATATGTTTATGAAACTTGTCCATTTTCTGCCTGTCTCAACAATTCATTCATGTATTTAGCTGAGTGTATATTCCAATTTATGAATATTGAATAGATTGTCTCTTCTCTGAATAATAAACACTTGAAACATTGTTAGTTGTACCTTTCTATATAAGATGCAAAACTTATAAAACTTCTAGGAGATTATACAGGAGAAAATTCCAGGTGATTCTGTGTTTGTAATGTCTCTGTTGACACAAAATCAAAAGCACAGCCCACAAAAGAAAAGTGGTAAGTGTGACTTTATTTAAATTACATATGCCCCTCTGTGAAATACAGAGGAGTTTACAGACTATCAACAGACTGGGAGAAAATATTTGCAAAATACATATCTCATAAATGACTATGAATTAAAAAACACCAAAGGGAGGGTTAATGGGAAAGGGTTAATATTGGATTGGTATGGGGACATGTATATGTCAATTTAATTTCCCCAGACCACTGTGGAGCATTACTTAAAAACCAGAGTGTCTACTAAACTTCTAGGATTTTACATATTATACCAAGGGACCTATGAAATGATAGCCTTCCATTGAGTCAATTTGTTCCTCTAACAAGTATGTGAAAATGCTTCCTTTGCACCTAGTCCTGTTCCAGGAGCTGAAGTTACAGAGGTGAAGGAAATAAAAAAAAGTCCATGGTCTCTTGGAGAGAACATTGAGTTAGCTGGGTTTTCTTCAAGTAGTATCTTTACACTTTGACTAATCTATTAAGAGGATGTACATAGCTGTTTTAGGTGATATAAATATGGGTTGACTGATTCAAGGGCACAGGATAGTTTGTAGTTTAAGTAGAATCTTATTTGGAGAAAAGAGGAAAGACTTTTTTTGTGTGTGGAACTGGAGATAGAACCCAGGGGTGCCCTACCATGGAGTTGCACCTCCGGTCTCTTTTACTTTTTATTTTGAGACAGGGTCTCACTAAGTTGACCAGGTCACCTCAAAATTGTGATTCTCCTACCACAGCCTCCCAAGTACCTGGGATTATAGGGATGCACCATTGCACCTAGCTGAGGACTTCTTTTTCTGGAATATCCTACAGCACAAATATATTATTTTTAAATGCCAATGCCTTGTATCTTCAAGAGCTTGCAAACTCTCTGATAGTTTTTGCTACTAGTTAAAATTAAATTACAAAAAATTGAAGATGAAATTAGAAAATTAGTTCCTCAGTTACAATAAACCGTATTTCAATTGCTCAATATGCCTATGTAAGCAGTGGTTACCCAATTGGACATCTCAGACAATGCCCAAAACAGACAACAGGTAAACATCATACCATCATCCTAGATAGTTAGATTGAAGAGTGCTGGTTTACATGATTATTCCTGACACATAGAAAAACAAAAACTAATTACATACTGATTTGGAAAACAAATGAATAAACTCATCGTCTAATCAAAGTAATTTTGTCATTAAAGGGAATAATAGTTCAAAATAGTGGAATTGTCACCTGAAACTTTTGGTGTGGGGCAGAGCCAAAAAGGAAAGATTTCTATAGAGTAAGTAGAACACAAAAGAGGAAGAGAAACTTAGTCTGTAAGAATGAAGAAGGGTAAAACAAATGGTAAGAGGTGAATTCTTGTTGAGATGTCTTAGAGATGACTCCTTATATTCCTCTACAAGCCCATCTTGCTATATAGTTGTTTCACATACCACAGGCAACATTAATTATGATTACTATTATCTTGGCATGGTGGCATGTGCCAGTATTGGCAGTACTTGGGAGACTGAGGTGGGAGAATCTTATGTTTGAGGCCAGAATGTGATAACTTAGAAAGACCCTATTTCAAAATAAAAAATAAAATGGGACTTGGGGTACAGCTTAAAGGTATAATCCTACTATGTTCGATTTTTAGTACCACAAAAACAAAACAAAAAAGATGACAATCACCAGGATACTGTGCATCAGGATGAAGACAACTTGCTGTTTTTACCTCCACTATGGCCTTGTAAGTCCCACATTTAACCAGATGAAGAAACCCCAAACACACTAAATTTTACCTTACAAAGACAAGCCACTCTTCCATGTTTCTGTACTGATATTTTGAGTGTATTTAGTGACTAAGGAATAGAACAACATACAAAAATATACCTTTTGCATACGTGTAAGTTAGAGAATCTTCGTATGCTCTCCCTAATATGTAGAAGCTAGGGAGAAAGTGGGACATAAGAGGGACTCCAGACAAAGAAGGAGAAATCTCAGATGAGCAAAGAAGGTGACTTAACTTATTGGGGGAGGGACACCCTAATGCACATGATGTACTTTCACAAACATATCAAAGTCAATCACTAAACTGAACTGATGAGGTATCATTAACTGCCATTAGGGGAAAGAGTCAATGGCTGTTCAGAGCTACTTGCTGTGGACAGAGGGGGCAGAGTAGGGCTGTGGCAGTTAAGGTCCCATTGGAGATTGGGTGATCTAGGGGACCACAGAAGATAGGGTTGATTCTGTGTGTTTCCATTTCCACAATCATCTGTAATTTGATGGTGGTTAGGTTACAAGTTAATATCACTGAAGGACATGGCTCCACGAACATGATGATCCGCAGGGAGTCTTTTCATAAGTGTTCACACTTTTGGTGTGCTTATTGGGCAGTTGCAGTGGGCATCTACATGAGAATGAAAAACTGACACATTAGTTCACTGTACAGTAACCGGGATACCTTGTGAACATTTTTAAAAATCATTATTTACCATGGAACATCCATGTATTAGCATTTCAAACTGGAAGCCAAGCAGCCAACACACTTGCAACGGACCATATAACATTGTGAAAAGTCCTAAAGTTGCAAATCCTGGAGCACAGCATAAAATTTCTTATTATGAAACTGCTCTCTTTTTTTGTTTGTTTGTTTGGTTTTACATATTCAGTAGAGTCATCTGTAAACCAAGCCTATTGCTTTTAACTTAGTCTAAACAGGTTCTTTTGCTTTTAAATTTTTGAACAAGACTAATGAATCCTAATCTTTTCTTTTTTGTGGTGTCCGGTGGTCCTGGACTGGCAACCTAAATATGTCCTAAAGAGGGGCATATTTGTTCATTTGGAAACACAAATAAAACATCACAGATACATAGAAGTTAATTTTTATTTTTGAGGAGAAATTTAGAATCCATGGCTCAGCAATATAACTATAAAAAACAAAGAGCAGAAAATATAGAAAATTATCTTAAAATCTTACTGTAAATCCTTTAAATATTTTTTAAGTGTAACTAACTTTATCACACATGCAAAATTCTTTTCATAAGTTTCATTCTCTACAAATCTTCTGTGACTTGCTTTTAACCTTCCTAGTTTACCATAGTCTTCCCTTTCCCATTTGGGACAATCTTTAGGATACACTTTACTTGACCATACAAGATCATTTCTTAGCTCCAAAATATTCTCTTTTCCTTTTGTACTTTCTTATAAAAAATTCTCATACTCATGTACTTACTTTACATCTCTCTCATTCCTACATACTGATTCCTTTCTGCCTTAATTCTTTGCTTAAATTGACACTTGGAAAGAATTCTTACAAAATATCTATATTTACATAAAATTATTTTTCTCAATAAAAATAGATAGAAAGGTCAAAATTATAATTTATAACAAAAAAGAAATAAGATCATATATCTGTTTAAGTCTTACAGTGACCAGGATTTTAAAGAGATACAGTTTATTATTTGGTTGAAGTCTCAAATAAGCTTAAAAGTTAACCCATTGATACTTACTTTTCATCTAGGACTGACAAACTTCCAAGTAATCTTTTTTTTTTTTTCTTTTTTTGCGGTACTGGGGATTGAACTCAGGGGCATTCTACCTCTGAGCTAAACCCCCAGCCCTATTTTTTATTTTTTATTTTGAAACCGAGTCTCACTAAGTTGCGGAGTGCCTCACTAGGTAGCTGAGGCTGGCCGCGAACCCGGATCCTCCGGTCTCAGCCTCTCGAATGCTGGGATTACAAGCGTGCACCACCACGCCCGACTTCCAAGCAATCTTGAATAGCAAAATTATCTTAGTATAAGCAGAAGGACAGCAAAAGAGAAAAATAGAGCCAAAATTCTTTGTTAATCCTGTAACTGAAATTCAGGAGTTTATATATTTTTGGGAGGGGTTCCCGTAGAAATAAAAAAGTAATTTAAAACTGGCAGAGACATAAAAAAACATGATCATGTATACCAGTTAATTTTTTCATGCTGTACCAATCTAGTACCTTTTAAGTTATAATTACATATTTCTATTCCTAGGGCACCAGAAAAAGTCTTCTTTATATCATGAGTACTTAATTTAAGCCCACTTCCAGGGTCCACTTGTTTTCAGAGGATAGGCAATTAGCTATATCTTATTTCACTGTAGGTGAGTTTCTTGACATAATCTAGTCATTGCTTTCTTTAGAGTACAGTCCATTTTAATATATATATATATATAGTGGACTGAGGTTTTATATATTTATTTTATATATATATATATATATATATATATATATATATATATATATATGTATAGTGGACTGAGGTTTTTATGATGTGTGCAATCTCCATTAATTGCCTGATGCCTTGATTATTGGTTGTGTCATTTTTTCTTCTTTCTCTTGGACAGTCTGAGAGTCTTGTAAGAGTAGTTTGGCCTTTTGGGATGATGTTCAAGGTAGCAAAGCTATAGCTGTTAGCACTTGTCAGACACCATGGTGTATCTAGCTGTCTTCTAATCATTATTAATTGATGGAAAGGTTTCAGTCTGACTGTGTTATAGCCTGATAAGAGAAATTTAACTTTTTTTTTCTGGAGACTTCCAGCAAAGTGAGTTGTTTTCTTTTTCTATTTGGAAAGCAAGTCATAACCAGAATGCATTTCCCAGTGTCACTTGCAAACGATGTCACTGCTTCTCTGGTGAAAAGGTAAGCATTTAACTTGTACAAGTTTTGTCATAGGGGAGGGATTAGACAATCTTGAGTCTCCACTCTCAATTTTGTTCAGGGCTGCTGTAAGGACTCTTTTTTAGGATCCCTTTGCAGAGGTAACCATATTGGCTGTAGTGTTGGTACCTTCCAGGTATTACACATCTTAAAGCCAACCTGATTTAGCTGTGAGGGGTTAATCTCATTTGCCTCTTCTACTCACTGGAACTTTCCCCCTTAATGTTCAGATGTACTGTATATTAACCACATGGAGATTTTTTTAAGTGACTTCATAATTGAATATGCCTGTCAAATTTGCTCTAGAGATCTGAAAGCTCTTCACAATTCTTATAAAAGTTTAAGAATCTTGTTTTAGAATCCACCCTTTGATCATTGAGCTTTTTTCTCTCTGCAGATTCTAACAGGGCTAAAAGGCAAGTGATCAAAAGAAAACCAATGATATCCACTCACTTTGGCAAAGGTGAGGACTGCAGGAGTGTCTGGATATCATTGGTTTTCTTTTGATCAGAGGAACAAATGCAGAGTCACAGCTAGAAGTATCTGATAACAAGCCTTATGCACAGGAGGGAAGTCACACACATGACTTTTTAAAATGTAGACTGTTTTTTTTTTTCCCAATGGAGTAGTGAGATTTGTCTTTTCCTTGGAAACTGGTGTTTTCCCTGACCAAATGGATCTTAAAGGGAGATACTTTTTAAATATGGTGTTGCCTACAGAGGGAAGACGGCTGTTTCTCCTCTGCTATTTACACCAGTGAGCCTGTGGTAGGAGAATGTGGAAGAAGATCAGGGCTGAGGCACCTTTACTTGCACATATATATCTTCTCAGGTGGCACAGATGGGAGAAGACAGGGTTGAGATATGACAGCTCAGCCCTAGATCTGCAAGGCAGGGGAGCAGCCCTTGTTTCCTGGAGACAGGGAGCAAGGCACCACTTTTTCAGCATCAGGACCCTAGGACTGGGGGGGAACTGCTGATTTCATATAATCATTGGCTGTAGGCCATGGGGAAAGCCACCCACTCCCAGCACCCCTGGAGAAAATGCCCAGGTGCTTGCGTCCCACAGGGAGTGAGATAATTGAGGTGCTCCGCTGCCATCATTGCCTCTGAGGGCAAGGGAATCACCAATTTTGTGGGGGTTACCACTGCCCCAAAAGACACAGTGCTGTAGCAGAGGAGACAATTTTATATCAAGCTTATTAAATCTTTTCCAATTTCTTTCCAACGGAGACATTAGATTAGATGTAGCCCATTCAGAATCTGTATCCTGTGACTTCATAGACACACACACACACACACACACACACACACACACACACACCATCAGAATCTCTTCCCATTCATCCAATTTTAACCATAAGATCACATCATACTCAAAAATCTTCATGTCATAAGCCACATTTTTACATACATCAGCCAGACTATGTCATTGTGAAATCTCATCTTTCTCTTAGGTTTTTTACACCTTCAGTTTAAGTGATCCATTTACCTGAAACCCTCAAAGAGATCCCGTGGAAGTCAATACAGCACTGGCATTTCACAAAGGGAAAACACACACACACACACACACACACACACACACACACACACACACTCCACCAGAAGGGCCTCGAGACAGATGAATAGGAATCTTCAGACAATAGATCTAGATCAACCAGTGGGATAAGAACCCACATTTATAGATGGGACAAGTCCCCCAAATGAGATTCCCTGGTTCCCAATTACCATGATTCAAGCATGTGCCACAGTAGGATTAGAGACTGCCTCATGGTGTGGTGATAGGTGTGTGACATCAAAGGGTCATGGAGTGCACCCCAAGGACATACTCAAATGGTCAGGATTGTTATGGCTTACTACATTAAATTTCCTTCCTCCCAAACAATCCAAATGAAGAAGGGAGCTGTATCTACTCAGGGAAAACAAAAACAAGTTTCTCAAGGTAGAAAAACCTTGGCAGCTTCTAGAAAGTCTTTGAACTTTTTCCAGCCTTGCTGGAGAACACCTCTGTCAAAATGGTGCTATCCAGGGCTATCTACCTTGTCTCCAAAATCCTGAGCGGCTTGCTCTGTGTCTTGCTTGCATGCCCTCCAGAGAATGGGAGTGAGGAGTGCGCTCAGGTCCCATCTAGTGTGCCAAAAAATGTTGTCTCAATTTGCCAAATCAAATATTTGGAATACGACTTTGAGAAGAAGGAAAAATAAATTTATTGATTTTCTAGCAAATCAGAGAAACCAAGGAATTTAATCACTCGGGAACAAGGCCTGGTTTCCCCTAGAATAAAGGAACCAAGTCTCTTTTAAGAGACAGCTCTTTAGGGTCATACTGGTGTCTTATCAGAAGGGACAAAATTAATGTTTAAGTCTTCTTTAAGTCAGCTTTTATGCAGATCCACAGGCACCAGGTCATGTTGGAATATTTATGAGAAGGGACATAGTTCATGTCTAAGTCTTCCTTGAGTCAGTTCTTATTCAGATCCACAGATTCTCTTCCATCTGTTAGCTGCTAGGGTAGGAAGTAGGCCCCTGTTACAGTTGTAGTCCTTACAATACAACTGTTTCCTTAAGGCCCTACCTCTGAACATTGCTTCATTGGAGACTAAGCCTGGAACACATGAGTCTTGAGGGAACATTTTTTATCCAAACCAAAACCAAGTGTTACACTGAGGTGACTGGACAGGTGGGAGAAAGGGGTTAACAAAGGGCTGAAATTCAAAGTGTGCAGGATGGATATGTGTCGATGCCAGCTCGACAATCTTGAAGGGTTTTGAGAGAGGAAGGCGAGGATTGATAAAGAAAAGAAAAAAGGAAAAGAAGAGACACAAGGAAAAGTATTGGGAGGACTGTCAGTGAATACTGCAGCCTTGAGTTTATTCAGCATGGATTTTTTATACATTTCTTGAGTACAACAGGGTTACGTATACATTTACGACATATCAATCATTGTCAGAGCACAATTAGCACCACTTCTTCATTTTCCATGTATAGCCCACATTCCTAAGATAGCCTGGTCAAGCAAACTTTATAGAGTCATAAAACCATAAACCTTTAAAAGTCATATATCTACTTTCTAAGAAGTAAGAGGGTCTTTCATCTACGCATCCGAGGAGCAATCTCCAGACTTCGAGAAGCCAAAGTAGCCAGAGCAGAAGAATCATGCGTATAATTACTCATATATGCAGATAGCAGCTGCCAGCTCCCAGCTGGGCTACCACAGATATGGGTTATAAAAATCTTCAAGGATGCTATGGTTTGCATCTAGTATGTCCCCTGAAGGTTCATGTGTTAAAGGGTTGGACCCTAATTCTACAATGTTTGAGGTGGGATTTTTAGGAACTGATAGGATCATGAGAGTGCTAACCTCATCAATTCATCAATGGATTAACCACATCTTCATGAACTTCTGGGGGCTTGTGGAAACTAGGAGGTGGGACCCATTTGAAAGGAGTGGATCCTTGGGAGAAAACTCCTGGAGACCTTGTCTTGTCCCCAGACTCTGGCCTCTTTCTCTCCTTTTTACCTTTTGGTAACCAAGAGGAAAATAGTTCTGTTCTAGCACATATCTCTACCATGATTCTCTGTCTCACCACAGGCCTGTAGCAATAGGGCCAGAAGACAATGGTGTGAAACCAGTGAAGCTATGACACCAAATAAGTCTTTCCACCTTTTTAAAATTATTATTGGTGCATTGTAATTATACATCATAATGAGGTTCAGTGTGATAGAAACATATGTGCACATAGTACTTGTGCATTTCTCTCCAGATTCCACCTCACTCCTTCTCCCTCTGCATACATAATATTAAAATCAGTATTGATAACTTCATATATGAACATAGGATTATTTGAACTGTTTGGTATATACACACAATGGAATTTTACTCAGTCATAAAGAAGAATAAAATTGTGTTGTTTGCAGAGAAATGAATGGAGCTAGAGAATATTATGCTAAATAAAATTAGCCAGTCCCAGAAAGGGATGGACCATATGTTTTCACTCATGTGTGGAAGCTAGAAAAAAATTGGGAAACAAAAAGGACTTCAAGATTTTCAAGATTTCAAATTTCAATTGATTTTCTTAGGTAGTGACACAAATCTGACTAGCACAAAGGGTCAGGTAGAGGAGGCAGGGGGCAGGAACAGGCCCAGCAGGCCCAGCATTTGGAAAGTAATGGTATAGAGTCTCAGTAATGGACAAAGAGCTAAGGGAAAATGTGAAGTGCAGGTTAGGAGGGGGAAAAGAAGTGAAGAGATAGACAGTATGAAGGTCAAGTGGATGGAAGCAATTGGGGCACCTCAGAGGTCAATAATTCTTCCCTCTATTCAGTAAGACCCTTTTACATTAGACTCTCAATTTACTTATAGATCATTCTTGCCTTAAGTCCATGAAACCAGAATATTTTATAAGAATCAGTCCTTTTTATTTCAGGCCCTTTTTTCCATGAATTTGGCACTTGTTCAAACACTGATTGAACTTTGAAGGACTGGGACATAATCCATTCAAATTTTTTTTTGTATAATCTTAATGGTGCATTGTAATTATAAATTATAGTGAGACTCAAAGTGATACAAATGTATATGAACATACAAGTTAGTGTATTTCCCTCTGCATCTTCCTTTTCCCCCTAGTCCCATACATTTAGTGATATTTTTACATATGGACATAATGCTATTTGAACTGTTTCCTTCCTTAAATCTCCTTTTCTGCCTCCCCACCATTACCCTACAGGACTAGCTCCAACTCTTTGTTCTTCTATGGTGCCCCTTAACTTTATTTCCAGTCTCTTGTCACTTAAAAGGTATTCTTTGAGAATCCTCTTTTTATTCTACAGATAGCCAAGATATTAGCTGGCTCTACTTACACACTTTGAAGAAATTGCTTTTACTATACCACCTTGATAGCTTTGAAATGATGAAGTTTTTCCAGGAATTTACTAATGCCTAAGAGTTTATTTGATCTGGACCTCCTTTGTATTCAACTCTGACTTCTTATGAAATTTGAAATTTACTTAAATGATTGAAGAAAAAAAACTCAAGCTCCATCAAATATTCCACAAAATATCAACTTTCACAGAAAATCCTGTCTTCCATATGGCCTTCTTAGAAGATATTATAATGGTGACAGGGACAGACAGAACAGGGTAAACTATGGCTGAGAAATTGATATCACTATACAATAACAATGTTATGTAATGTTAATGTTTCTTCTAAATACCTGCAAGGAAGCTGAGCCAAAATATCCTGTTGTATTTTTCATCCCCCTTTACCAAGGCAGTGCCCCACTCATAGGTCTTTCTCTTTTCTATGTATCAACCTGTCTTAAGAATTTACATGTTTCTTGAATAAGACATTGATAATCTGATTCTCCTAAGAACACAACCCAGCATAAGTACCACCATTTAATATGATTTGAAGCTAGTAAGTCCAAATTGATAGAATAGATAAGAATCCTTTCATCTATCCTCTGGTCTCAATTTGTATCACATCTGAAGTAATTTTCAAAAACTGTAAATCTGCAACTGTAATGTAGATCCCAGCAGAAGACCTAAGGTTTCTCTATTAGAAACAAAGAACTGTGTACACATTCTCGGCAGCAGCATGAACCCTCTGATTTTACCAGCTTTCCTTCCCCCCATCAGTAACAATCTAAGTGGTATGGATTGGCTTATGTAAATGTTACGTGTGCAATGAGATTGCAACACAGTTGAGGATCATTGAGCATAGGAAAACCAATCTTTCAAAGAAAAAACTTTAACAAAAATACCTCACTGTTTTTGTCAGAGGGAGACATTTTATTTCCCTGTGCAAAATACAAGTCTATCACTTACTGCAGAAGTTGACAATATCCCTATATTACAAAGCTCTTGTTCTCACAAATATCCAGTGAAAGTACAGAAAAAAGCTACCCATAAGATGTAAACCTATGCATGAAACCCAGGAGAAACTGTATTCCAAAACTATCTACCTCTCATTTCTTCACTGTATTTGCTTCTGGAAAACTTCTTTTAAAATCCCACTTGGATAATTTCTGTAGGATAGAAATTAAGTTCCAATTTCAAAGTAAAAGATTTTATTTCCTAGTATCAAAATGTATTGAAATTTTGGTTATTAAGATTTTCAAATGACATTTAAATATAAAAGCCATGTAAATACAATCTGAAGAATAAGTATTCTTGTGCGTGTTACATATTTAAATAATGAGGGGAATGTGTTATGAGTTATGGATTAATATTAGAATATTATTAAAATGGAAGAAATAATACAAGATATATCTGATCCTTACATCCATTTTCTAGTACTAGTAATTATAATGCTACCTACCCTAAATGTTGTGTTTCCAACTTCAAAGGGGAAAGCAGTCTCATGTCAACCATTCCATCACACATCTTTCAGTGGAGATCGAATAACTGTCTCCATGCAATGGATTATAAATGTAGTTACATTAGAAACATTTTTTTATTCCAGAAACAAATTCAGGGCTTGGTTTCTGCACAGCATTATGTGATTCTTACTGTTCCTTACTCATCCTTAGTATAAACATGAAGATATCATGAGAACATCTATAATTACAGTACTGAAAAATCAGTCATTGATTCATGTAAAGGAAATGTGAATAGCAGATTAGCTTTTAAGTGCAGTCTTTAAACAATTCCAAAATTTAATTTCACTACTACTGAAATGGTTAGCCAATATTTATCCTCAGTGAGGATTTTATTAATTTGCATTTGGAGCCATGTTGAGGTCATGAATAATTCTCTTTTTTATTAGCTCAGCCCAAAGTAAAGAAATTATTCCTTGACTACCTTTATACTGTACCTCTTTATGTCACAGGACCACTTTTTCTGATAGGAGTATTTCCCTAGATTTCCTTTCCTTAATGTCTCTGCCTTTCAGACTGCAATAGAAAATACTCACCCTACTTTTTCTGTCCAAGATAGTGTGAGGATCTGGACAGCCAGCATTGCGTAGGTCTGAGGAGGCTGGTCTCTGAGGTAAAGACGCATGATTCTATGACCTCATTGACCCTGAGAACTGCAATTATCATTTCACAGTAGTTGTGGTGATGACATAATAGGCCTGGGGAACCCAGAACATTTTTGAAAAACTTTTCTAATCAGTTGCTAACCACTAAAACCAATTATAAGTTTTTTGTTAGTGTCTTTAAAGACATTGAAGTGTTTGCAAGAGGCTCTTGTTATTCATAATTCCTGAAAGCTAACAGGGCCTCATATGGACAGAGCAGAAAATACTAAGTTGTGCTCTAAGAAAGATTTACAGAGAGGTTTGTGTGCCTCACTAAACTCCAGGCTTCCCTGAGTTCTTCCACCCAAAAGCATTTAATTTATTACATTTTAGATCCTTAAATGGCATCATAATGAGACAAAATATTTGTGAAAGATGTCTAATGAGTCAAGAGTAAAGAATATAACATAATTTAGATGAGAAATTATTGAACTTCTGAGAAATGTTTACTCAGTTCAATTGTCCATCTTATTGAGTTATTTTATTTTTAATGTTAAGGTTTTTAGTTCTTTACATGTTTTAGATATTAATCTTCTATCAGAGGTATAATGTGCCCATTGGATTAAAAGGTATGAAAAGTCTTAAGTGCACTGGGGGGCTTGAGACAATGAGGCATAGTGTGCAAGGGAACTGAGGATTAGCACAAATTTGGTCTGGGAAAGAAAAGGACAAATGGGGAAATGAGACAATTGGCTGGAGTATATGAAAGCAGGGGTAGGCAAAAGGTTCAGGAGAGTCAATCTCCACCAGGAATTAAAGAACCCAGGGGGAGAAGTGTACATTTTTACATGATTTAGAGTCTTTGATGGAAAGCTATAACATTCTGACATCTATATAGAAGTATTATAGTTAGATACAGAATGGCCCCCTGAAGACCTCATAAATTGGTATTTGGAGTTGATGTAATTGAGTCATGAGGGCTGTAACCCCAGCAGTGGATAAATCCATTGGAATGGATTCATCTAAGTGGTGGCCTAGGCTGGTAGGTTGTGGCTGAAGAAGGTGGCTCCCTAGGGCTATGGCCTTGGAGATTATATGTTGTTTCTTCTCCTCTTACTTGTTCTCTCAATTCCCGTCTCCATGTTGTAAGGAGCCATGTGTTCTCCCTTTCTCTGCTTCCTTTTGCCAGCAGGCCTTGAGATCCATGGTTCCAGGCCTCACATGGACTGAACCCCAATATCTCCAAGGAAAACTGTGAGCTAATAAATCTTCCTTCCTCTAAGTTACATGGTCAAGACTTTTAGATTGTATCTGTGAAAATGATGACTAATACAAGAAGGTATGCTGAAACTTCACTTCTTACACATACAAAGGAGAGCTGGAACCAGGTAGGACTCCAGGAGACAGTATAACTGCTACAACCAGCTTGTGTAGGAGAAGCAGAGTGAAGTTATGGAGGGCTCCCAGGCACTCTGAAAATTGACTAATTTGAATGCTTTCTTGTGCTCTGACACATCAGAGCTTTCCATAGTTGTGTGGGTACCTAGTAGTCAAGTGTATGCGAGCCCAATAAGAGAAGTGGAATAAATGTGGACATGATCAGCTGCTCAAGGAGAAGTGACCACACTCTGGCCAGTATCTCCAAATAGTCATAATATAATTTCTATAAAACCTACCCATATTACAGTCTATTGGTGGGGTGCTGATATCTGGAAGTAGTTAATGGTAAAGACAGATGTAGAAAGTGGAAAGGAAGACAGAGCCCTTGTTTGAGGTATCTGGGGGGTAATGGGAACAGGTAATGATAATGGCTGTAGTTGATTGAAGTTTGTAGAAAAAGTGGGGCTGAATAGAATGAAATACCCAAAAGAAAAGAGAAGATATGGGTGTGTGGTTGAGAAAACAGTGTTGATGTCATCTAATTTTTTTTGTATTTGAAAGAACTTTATTTATTTATTTTTTTAAAATAAAAAAAATAAAGTAGATGTCATCTAATTTTGAAAACAGATTTTGAAGGAGGGGCCACAAAGCACATTGGGGGCTGTTAATCCTCTGGAATGAAGATAAACATAGCATAATGGGGCAGGAAGATGTAGAGGTGATGGTAGAGGAATGTTCCACTGAGGTGGCCGGAAAGGTGTGGGAGTAGGGTTGACAAATGGATGGAATTGAAAGACTGCAGAATGAAAGTATGGAGTATGGAAATCTGAGTAGATGAGGTAGAGGAGGGAGAGGACAAGTGAGCAGGGTTTGGAAGCTTAATGGTACTGAGTCTAGGGATTGAATAGTCTTAAGAAGGAATGTGAAATGAAGATTAGGAAGGTGAAGAGGAGATGGAGAGGGACAATATTGTGATCAAGAGAACCAAGGCCATAGTAGTAGGTTAGAGGTCATGAATTCATTTTTCTAATCATTGATGCCCTGGTACATAGACTCACAGTTCATTTCTGACTCCTGCCCTCTACACCAACTGTATTCTCCAAGTCCTATATTGTTTGCTACAACTTTCATCTAGCAGAAACTTTCCTAGCCCCAAGATGAGGTAGCCCTATAGTCTAGCTTGTTGGAAGCTAAGGGAGGATATTTTGAGCAGTGGATTTGAAGCCAGCTTAGGTGATGCTGTGAGGTTCCATATTCAAACAAAATACTACCAACTATTTCTGACTCTGCCCTTATCCATATGGCCATGGCTAGGGTAAAATATCCTGGGGTTAGAAGCCTAATCCTTCCTAAAGGTGGCTGTCCTTGTGTAAGGAGAGATAAGTGGACTTGCTATGGAAAGCCTTGCTCCAGAGGCAGGAAGAGAAGCCATGTGGGTGTGGCAGGAAATGGCGTTGTTCTGCATGTTGATGATACCCGTGGTGGTTGAGGCTCCAGAGCTAAGCTGTCATAAAGGGGCTACCTTCTTCATTCACATATCTTCTAAGATGGTAGCTCCCCAGGGGTGGCCATATTGGCCCCAATGGCCAGAATTGGATATTCTTCAAGGCCACTTGGCTGAAAGTAACTGTAAGCTCTGGGAGTCTGTTGATTGTGGGAGTAGATAAAGACCAAGAGAGTATGGAGGCTTCTGTGACATCAGTGCTGAACTGTCTTGGATATCAATGATGAGAGCCTGTGCTTGAAGGTCTCAGTGATGTGGTTCTTGGGGATCAAAGAAAGAGGTATGTGGTAATAGTTGGGGGGTTTGAGTGATCAACTATGAGAATCTGAAAATTTTAATTGGGAAAATCTATAGGTTATTGACAGAGTGTGGGCTCAGCAATGGCAAGGATAACCTGAAAGTTCAAAAGTAGGGGGCTGAGGGACAAAGAATCCCATGAAATCCAAGTTGTTGGGTTTGGTAATCTGTTCACAGTTCTAGGGATTAAAATGAGGAACATATTTAGGGTCACTCTTAAGCCTGCCATAGCTTCTTTGCTCAGTATGTTTTTATCATATGCCTTCCAATGACCCTTCATCCACTTTTGCCCATTAACCAAGCTTTGCCAGTTTCCTCTTTCTTCCTATGACACCTTATACTCTTATTCACCCAGAATCCATTCTCCTCATATCCCTCATATCCTAACTTCTTTGGACACAGTGTCCCTTTGCGATCTTAATACTGTCATTGGACTTTCACTCCCAAGCACCATGGAATATCCATTTTATCTTTTTTACATCTGCATTCTCTGTTCTCCTGCTTTCTCTCTCCCATCCTTTGGACTCTCTGATCCACCATCTTATGCCTGCATTCCTCCTTTTCCTACCCTCTCCTCAATTTCATCTGTCACACTAGTATACATGGTCACTCCCCTAAATACCCTACTGTTAAACAAGTGCACTGCTTATTTTTGATGAATTCCCTGTGAGTTGCATTACTCACACAGATCAAGGTATGAGGCAAATCAAATAGAAATGAGAATTGAGCATTCAGCAAGCTCCTAGACAAGGAAAATAGTGAAAATTCTCATACATGTGGGCTTTGGTATCTTTCAAAGTCATCACTGCTTCTTTTAATGACTACTAAAATGTTGATTTTCATGATCTTATAGTTGTAATGTGATCCTTGGAAGTCTGCCTCAGACCATGAGTAGTTGGGGGATGGGATTAGAGTAAACTAAAATGACACATAACTCACCTGTGGCTGAAGATGGGGACTTAACTGGTTGTTTTAGAAGAGAACTCACTATCCTCTAGCCAGTACCTCAAAACTAGGTCAAAACACTACAAAAATATGTAGTAGTCCTTTTACTCCCCTACCTGGTTGCCTAAACCTTGGAATAAATAAAAAGAATTCCAAAGATATAGTACATGTTTACTGTTGAGGATCATCTTAGCCCACATGATGAGGTCACCATTTTGGCTTGGCTTAGCCATGTACAAAGTACATCTCTTGACTCTTTGTACACTTTAGTCTTTCCTTTATTTCATCTGCATTCTCATTCCTTAAAAATATTCTTTGGGAAAATTCTTATTTATGTCACCTTACCTGACTAATAGCTGGAGCTAGTTTCACCCTTTCAAGATCTTGCTTTACCACATTGTTTTTCAATACAGTCTTGAAATACAGAAATTTCCATAGGAATTTATGGTAATACCTAATTTAAGGGGTTTACCATGTCAGATCATAGCAGTATCTCCTTTGTACTCAAATCAGTCTTCCTAATAAAATCAGACGTTTTCTTAATGAACCAAACCATAAAACACTGAATTACTCACACATTCTCCTATGAATCCATGTTCACAGAAAAATCTTATGCTGACTCATGCTAACTTCTCAGAAGACATTATAAGGGTGACAGGGACTGAAATACTAGGGCACATTAGGGAACAAATTAGTGTCTTCTTATGTAACTAATTTGTTTTCCTCCAAAATATCTTTAGGTGCACATGAAGACTCATGTATTTTCCCCTCTCCCTTCTCAGTGACCACCTATTGTTCCTGCTATAACCTTTTCCATGTCCCTATGTGTCCAACAACTTACATAGTTCTCCAATCTCACATACCTAAGTGGGTTCTCCTAAGAGTACAACATTGCCTAAAAACAGAAATTAGTTGTGATTTAGATATTAGTAAATCCAATTGTCTAATAGTTAAAATCTGCTTATCTGTCTACCTATTCTGTTTTGAATTATAACATTGGTTATGTTTAGGATGTGTCAGTCTGTGATTATTATTTTTTGTTTTTATTTTTATGTGCTTTCATTGGTGCATTATCATCTTGCATCATAATGTAAATCATGTTGATATTGACATACATGCACACAGCACTTGGTGTGCCCCCTACTTCCCCATATCCCCCTTCCCATAAAGAGGATTCAGACTGATATGGGATTTTTGCATATATACACACAGTTGAAGTTAGTATTTCCAATAATGAACCTCTATTTACATTAAAAATGAAATTATATCCCAATATAAAAATTTTTATAATTTTTTTTAAAAAAATGTAATGTTTTAAAAAATTTTTTATTGTAGTAACTCATGCAATATAGCATACATCTTTGTTAAGTACAAATTGTTAACAACATATTTGCACACAATTCTCATTTGACCCCTTCCCCGATTCCCTCCCCATTCCTTCCCCCTCCCTCCCCCTAAGGTTCACTTCAGTGAGTGACCTTGATATGATTGTGTAGGTACATCATGTGCTTTAGGGTGT
>PVLC010003983.1:0-90165 GCA_004027655.1 Graphiurus murinus | reverse complement strand
ACTGGGGATTGAACTCAGGGGCATTCTACCTCCGAGCTACGCCCCCAGCCCTAGTTTTTTTATTCTTTATTTTGAAACTGAGTCTCACTAAGTTGCGGAGTGCCTCACTAGGTAGCTGAGGCTGGCCGCGAACCCGGATCCTCCGGTCTCAGCCTCCCAAATGCTAGGATTACAAGCGTGCGCCACCACGCCCGGCTGAGCCCTTCGCTTTCTGAGACGGGCTGATCTCGCTTGGCATAATATTTTTTAGTTCCATCCATTTTCCTGCAGATGTCATAACTTTCTTCTTCTTTGTGGCTGAGTAAAATCCCATCATGTGTATACACCGCGGTTTCATAATCCACTCATCTGTTGACAGACACTTGCTTCCTTTGAGTGAACAGTTTTGTCTAAATCCATCAGTCAGGGTCCCAACAGAAAACAGGTGATAGACTCCAGTGGAGTATTACAAAGGGGGCTCATTGAGGGAATATTAAAAAGACACAGGAAGGAATAGCGCGCTGTGCAGGAGCTAGTGACAGGCGGTGCTGGGGCCAGCTGTAGGCCTGAAGGGGGAAGAAATTGGCAGCTACTGGAACCTGGAAACGGGGAGGAAGATTTGGAGGGAGCTGTGAAGCCCAGCCAACCTGAGGCCAGACCATCGGGAACCTCAGTCTTCCATCTCTCTGCTCCCTGAACCCAGTCAGAAATGAGATGCCAAAGGACTCGTGCAAAATTCCATCCTAGTCATCCATCCTCCCTAGGCAGTAGGCAGAGAGGAAAAGAAGGAAAGTGGATGTTAGGTCTGGAGCAGAAAACAGAATATCCCTGGACTTCCACCTAGATCTCTTGCCATTTCTACTTTAGTGTCACCACATTTATTCTGAGTACAATTTATTTAATTTTTTCTTATTTTGGTTTTATATTAACATATGCACTTATGTATACATTTGAATTTTAAAAGGAAATCTATTTTATCTCTAGGTCAGGGAAGTCAATCTTAACTTGGGCACGGAATTCTCTATCAGAAACTCCCAATACATAATATCTGCAGGAATAACCCATTTCTAATGCTTATTTGGATTCGGCAGGTCTGAGGGAAACTCTTCATTTCTGAAATGTTCTCAAGTGAGAACCATGGAACTGGTCCATGGAGTGAATTTGAAGAGCAAGGTCCTGGACCACTTGAATGGTCATTAGATAAACTGCCAGCTGTCCCAAATTAGAGAGGAGAGGTGGTGGGAGGGCCCACCTCTGTGTCTCATGGCCTGCCATCTGCTACTTAATTATTTGTTGGCTTTGCCACTAGTTCCCAGGATTCGGGGTACCATGTACTTCTCCAAACCTCAACACTTTTGCTTTCTGTAAGCAATCTCACGCTGCTTCCTCCCTGGACTTGTGAAAGAACGATGACAGCAGATTACCATGATTATCTTGTGGGAACGGTGTCTTGTAAGTCCTGCTATCTGCCTCGCTTTGCTGTCATTTGTTTGAACACGGTTTAACGTGATGCTAGCCTGCGCCAAATACACTGCTGATGTTCTGGCCATCGAATCAGTGAATTGCAGGAAGCCAGGAGCCAATAATCTTAGAAGAAGCTTCTCTTTACAGGTGCAAGGTATCACAGCCTAAAACTCGTGGGTATCTTAACATATCCTTGTCCTTATTCTTCAACCGGATTCCAGCAAAACTTATGAACCAGACTTTAAAAAAAAGGGAAATGTTTATCAGATGCTTAAGCCTCTACAAACAAGGAGAAAATAGTTGGGCGTGGTGGCGCACACCTGTAATCCCAGTACTTGGGAGGCTGAGACAGGAGGATCCCAGGTTCTCAGCCAGCCTCAACAATATAGCAAAGACCTCCACACCTTACTGAGACCCTGTTTCAAAATAAAAGCATAAAATAGGTATAGGGGTGTAGTTCGAAGGTAGAAGGCCCCTGGGTTCAAATCCTATTACCCCCAAATAAACAAACAATTGGTAAAGTACAGGAATGAAGAAGGGTCCTGTTTCCCTAAACTTTATATCAGACAGTCAGCTGCAGCAGAACTCTGAAATCCAGGACCTAGGGAAGTTAAAAATCAGGATATCCGAGAGATTGACCTTGAGATGATCCTGGAGGCTGCTGGGCATTGTTTCATAGGCTGAGGCAATGAGGAGACCGCTGGAGTTAAGAAGATTGGAAGCTGAGGAGGAAGAGAGGAATATAATGAATGGATTTGTGTCATAATCAACTAGGGAGAACAGCAACACTGAAGGAGATAGCTATTTTAACCTAAATAATATAAAAATCCTATTTATGGAGCGGTGACAATATGGCCCGTTCTCTCTGCATACCCATTCAGATCATCACACCTTCTGTGAAGAATAGCATAAGGATGGGGAGTACTGACTCGAAACGCAACTGCCTGGTGCAAATCTGGTGTGCGCCGGTCCTGGAAACGCGGCCTCAGAAGCTCTTTACTTCTCTGTGCTGCGTGTTCCCGTCACTGCAATGGATCCACGAGAACAACCTCAGGGGGGTCCTTTTAACAAGTAAAGGGACTGATCAGTGAAAATGATCCCTGCTAGCAGGTGCCGCTTTTTCAATCACAGTAATTATTATTATTATTGTTATCTAATCAAGGTCTATTTCTTGCACAAATAAGAGGTTTTGATTCCATGAAGCTGTGTGGTCTCTTCCAGCTTGGTGAGAATGTAGTTAACAATGGGATCTCCAAGGAACTTTGATGGTGTGTGTGTGTGTGTGTGTGTGTGTGTGTGTGTGTGTGTGTGTGTCTGAATTGTGTGGAAATACACACAGGTTGCTTTCCCAGCATAATAAGCATCTGTCTGGGAAAGCATATGGAAACAGTGCTCTTGAATCTTTAGTACCGAGGGGAGAAAGAACACACTGTTAGGGTGCAGAAAACCCTGTTCGGGGTAGTATATCAAGACTCTTGATTTGGGGCACAATTCTCCTTTGGGAATGAAAAGGATCTAAACCTTCTTGCGGAACCATTTGTCCTTGAATCTGGAAGGTATTTCGGGTGAGTTCTGTGAGACTCCCAGGTAATTATTACTGAGTATCCAGTGTTATATCAAGTATTGGCTAAATCCTGCACAAGCATATTATTTAGTCCTTTCTGGCTCTCTTGTGGAAGCTGAGTGTTGTCACCTAATCCCCCATCAGTGAGGAAATGATGGGCCTGGCATTCCCAAGTGACTCACTGTTCAAGGGCAAACAGGGAATCGAGGTGAGAGCCTCCACCGGACCCCCCAGCCGGCGACTCTCCATTTTGTCGATTAACTGTGGGAGCCAGGCTAAGCAGTTGTGCAGGAATGCCATTTGTGAAAAAGGAAACTCATTTCGAAATGCTACTTGACGGAAGGTGGGGTGATCAAGGAGGGATAAAGATAATGCCCAGGGGAGCAGGATTTCATGGCTGTGAAGCCGGGGAAGACATGGGCATGATCCCCTCTAAATCTTTTCATCTTGCAGATGAAAAGGGAGGGGTCTAGACCTCAAGGTCATTTGCAAGGAGCGTCGGAGCTGCGACAAGAACCTCTGTTTGGACTAACATTTGTTCCACTCTGTGACCTGCCCCACAAAGTACAGTTGCTTCAGCTAGGAACGAAAGGCGGTGTGGATAAGCCTCTGGTAGTCCTGCAGCAGGAAACAGTTAAACTGGGAAAATCAGACTTTTTAATTATTGAAATCATTTATCGATGCTGAGACGCTGTTTGGTGAACATATGTGGAGAATATTAATAGATGTCATATATTACTAAAGCTTCTCATTGACTTCTGCATCACAACCTGAACATGTGTGGTCCAACAGCATATCTGTTTGTCCCAGTCACATTATGAATAAATGATTAAAGGGCTTTACTTTTTTTGTGCAGTCATTTTACTAGGTTTTTTTTTTTTCTTTTAAGGAACCCTTCCATGGGACCATAATTAAAAGTAAAGGAATATGCATTTTTAAGAAAAAAATCATAATCCTCAAGAGATTAATAAGGGATGGTCAAAACTCAGACTAAAGAATGTGTTCTGTTTACTAAGGGGCTGGTGTTTGCTGAGAATGGCTTTCAAGGGGACCATGACCTTGGTGGTTGCTTAAATATCTCCCCAACTGTGGGTAAGGTTAAAGCTATGGAGAACTTACCCAGTTGGGTCACCACGGCATGCTCATTACGATGTTAATGGGCATCACCCAGGGTAGGGAGAGGGTCTTGTTTCTCTGTATCAGCCATGCCTAGCCCAAGCCTGGTCCGTAGTAGCCCCCCCCCACACACACACAAATACTTGATGTTGAGTCACTGCCCCCTGGAGTACAGTGACACCAGGATTTGCATTTCTCACTGAATTGGCATAGAGATCTGCTCAGAGCCAGTAGGCACTGTGTGTAACTGATGAGAGACAAGAGGACCCAGTTTAATGAGCAGGGCTCTCGGGTCAGCCGGACCTATATTTTCATGATGGCTTTGTCTCTTACTGTCTTAGGCAAGTTACTTTGTCCCTTTGACCCTCATTTCTTTAAAAAAATGATAATACCCACTTTCCAGGGGATGGTTTGAGGACTGTGTGATGAGCGTTTGAAATAACCTAACTCGGGGTCTAGGAGGTCCTTCTTATCATTCTCTTCTGCTTGACACCCGATGGAGGCCTTAGAATGGAGACTCATCTGATCGTGCCCCAGCTATTAATTTTGATTCATCCTTTGTTTCTTTACATGTGTGTAATCATTGAGTGTCTGCTGCCCCATCACTGCCCCAACGTCTCCTCTTCTTTGTTCTCATGAGAAATCCAGTTTTAAGCCAGGAGTCTGTGGCTGTCCTCCCCAGGGTGTGTTCAGTCAGCTCCCCCACTGCCTCAATGCTACAGACGCTGCCAGAGTCCATCCTCTGACTCTGTATGCAGGGGTAAGGCTGACTGAAGACCGTCTCCAGCCTGGCAAGTCTCACTCTCAGGGTTGGTTTTTTTTTTTTTTTTTTTCTGAATTCTAGATCCATTCAGTCTCCAAATATAACTTCACATCATCTGTTTGCCTTTGCATTTCATTATGAGTCAGGAAGTTGTTCCCAAAGCTTCTCTTGGGAGCTGTGATTGTGCGAGGTCTGTGGGAGACCAACACCGATTTCTACTGCTCTGGACTCTCCCTCCACCAATGGTCACATGCAGCTCAGCACCTCCATGGTGCTCCTCACCACCAGAGAGAGTCTTTTGAAGGCATTCACAAATTCTTCTAACACAGCCTGAGGGCAGGTAGGTATTATCATCTTTTTGCAGTGAGGGGAAACTGAGGCACAGGGAGTCCAATGTGTATGATGTCAGGCCAGAGCAGTGGCCATTATGTTCAGAGCACAGCTTTCTGGGGAGATCTGCTCTCAGTCTGAGTTCTGATAACTCAGAACAGCATGCCTGGTTTGTGGTTTCTTGGAAGTCTTTTGGGTTAGTGCCATTAGCTTTTTTTCCCCCTTTTTGGGTGTTGGCCAGTTCTATCATGTTGAGAATGATTGTTAATTTGTCATAGGAGAAATTAGACACATTGAAGGTGGACGCTGAACTTTTTGCAACCTGCTTTTTGGAAGGCCTCTCATAGACCACTCCTTGGATATCATCATTTGTAAAAGAATATTGGTTGGGTTGAAAAAGTGATCCCACCCAACGGTGACAAATATTATACAACTGTGTACTTCCACTACCTCAGCTACTTAGCTCTTGGAAACTTTTTAAAATTTATTCAGGTAAAAAGGTGCTTGTGGCTTTTATTGCACTTGGAATACTCTCTGAAATTAGGAAGTGAAGAAGAACCCTTTCTGGAGAATGCAGGCATTTGGGCAAAGGCCCTTGACCTTAGCAGGAAGGTGCGTGACAGTGCCTAAAGACTCTGACGGTCCCTCATTTCAATCCTCCTTCCCTCATTTACCGGAGGTCTAACTTCCAAAGTTTTCATCCTCTCGCAGAGTACGTGTCCTGCTCTGTAAAATGAGGCCAGTAATACCTACCTTGGGAAGCAACTGTTAAGATTATATAAATGTTTAACCCTACATTAGCTCACAATAGATGCCTTAAAAGTTTATTCCCCGTCTTTCCTCCCTGTCTTGAACCTCAAGGACTTCTGTGTTCACTCAGAGGACCTTACAGATGGAGCACAAAGGACAAATACCCAATTAGTCCATGTCCGAAAATGATGTATGGGCCTGAATGTGTCTGATTGCTCCTTATAATTACTGGGTCCCGTTTCAGATCCTGCACACTGCGAGCAATCAATTTGAAAGTGACAGACATGAGCTCACTCATTATCCTAATAGGTCCATTTTTAGTATACAAAAACTGAGACCCAATCTTGCCTTGGGGCACAAAGAAGTGAGCACCTCGGTTCCTGCATAAGAATGTGACATTTATACGTTTGTGTTTCTCATTTGCAGGCCAGAGACCAGTTTCATAATCAATGGTGAAGGAAGACTAGGGCAGGGAAGGAAAGGCTGCCTGTGGGTGTAATCCTTCTTTATCTTATTGATGAGACATCTCTTCTACTAATTTGTCACTCTCTCCCCGCCATGTTTTTATAAGATGATTGTTAGGGCGTCATATTTTTAAAATGGCATATACAGACATTTAGAGAAAACACATCATAACCAATAGTTTTTTTATTTTTATTTTTGGTACTGGGGTTTGAATGCAGGGGAATTATAATTCCAAGCTATACTCCTATCCACCCACTTTTCTTTGAAGCAGGGTCTTGCTAAATTGCTAAGGGTCTTACTCAATTGCTGAGACTGGCCTTGAACCTGCTATCTTCCTGTCTCAGCTCCCAAGTACTGGGATTACAGGACTGTGCCACCATGCCCGACTAAGCCAACAGATTCTGAATGAAAGAAGTAGGCTGTGTAACCAGGATCCTGATCAAGAAACAAAACAACAACAAAAACAGTTTCTCCACACCAATCGTCCCTGTTCTTCATCCAGAGACTCTGTCCCCACCCCAGAAGAAATACAGACATGACCTTAATGCTATAGATAAAACTGGTTGCTTTATAATTTTACATAAAGGAATTATGCAATGCAAATGTCCTATGGGTGTGACTTCTTTCACTTTATTGTTTTCATGAAAATTTGTTCACTATTGAGAGTAGCTATTAGTTTCTTCATTATCAGTGCAAAATAGTATTCCATTGTGTAACTACAGTACAACGTACACATCTTGCTCTAGATGGCCATTTAGATAGTTTCCAGTTTGAGGCTATCTTGAATAAGACTGCCATGAACAAGCCGGGCATGGTGGCACACGCTTGTAATCCCAGCATTTGGGAGGCTGAGACCGGAGGATCCGGGTTCACGGCCAGCCTCAGCTACCTAGTGAGGCACTCCGCAACTTAATGAGACCCGGTTTCAAAATAAAGAATAAAAAATAGGGCTGGGGGTATAGCTCGAAGCTAGAATGTCCCTGAGTTCAATCCCCAGTACCGCAAAAAAATAAAAAGACTGCCATGAACAACCTTTTGCATGTCTTTTGACTCATGTATAAATGCATTTTAGTTACAAATATACCAAAGATTAAAACTTATGCTTATATGGGTGCAGATGTTCAGCTTTTATAGCTACTGCAAAATAGTTCTCCAAAGCCAGGTCTTCAGATTTCTAAAGGAGAAGGACGTATTAGCACTAACATTTTTAAAGGACCTCAAGAGCCAGGTTAGGTGGCACCTGTCTATAATTTCAGTACGTGGGAGGCTGAGACAGGAGGATCACAGGTTTGAGGACAGCGTCAGCAACTTAGTGAGATCTTGCTTCAAAATAATAAAAGCAAAAGGACTGCAGGTATCACTTGGTGGTAGAATACTGCTTGGTTTCATGCCAAAAAAAAAAAAAAAAAAGAAAAGAAAAAGGATCCCAAGACCACATTTCCATCAGTAAATAAATAATACTTTGAAATGGAATCATTTCCAAGCTGTACCTTGTATGTCAGTCGCAAATAAACATTCAATATCTCAGTACTATCCCAATAGTTACCAATCCTTACCCAATGGTAATGATTTTTCTCTGCCCCTAGACTCCTGTAGGCAAAGCATTTTCTATGGAAGAATCAACCTTTCTCTGGATGTCAAAGCCTCAGCTTGTTCATTTTTATGGTACAATAAAGGCCCACTTTTAAAAATTGGCCAGCAGGGGATTGGGGTGTTCGTGGAAAAATTCAATGTGTATGCAGTTTCTAAGCTATCTTTATCCTGCTTCTTCTGTTCTAGAAATGTATTACTAAGAACTGTCACTTGTCTTAAATGTTTTAATGAATGATATTTAGTTGCCTAAGGCTTTTTTCAAACAAAGTGCATGGGGTTTTTTTCCCTTTAAATGCAGAAAAAGATGGAAAAGAATAGACGTTCCACCTTAACAAAAGTACCACCAAATGCCAGCTAACTGACCTCATTTCTCTGTTTCCAGTACAGTGAAATTTCATTATCGTCATCATCTGCCTTAACTAATTTTTATTATCTGCCCATAAAGTACTGAGGAGTTCATGGTAGAGAGCAGTACGGTGAAACGTGTTAGAATTAGAATTAGGTGCCTAGGAACACATTCTGTCTGTCAAGTACTAGTTTTGTATCCTTGGAACGATCAGTTATTTTCAGTGTCCACAAATTTAAAAAGCAGGAATTGGATTCCAGGGTGTCTGTGTAAGGGTCTACCCTGCTTAAGAAATCTTTTGTTTTGAGTAAGGCATGGTGGTGCATGCCTGTAATCCCAGTACTTGAGAGGCTGAGACAGGAGGATCATAGATTTGCCACCAGCCTATGAGACCTTGTTTCAAAATATAAAATAAAATAGGGCTGGAGGTGTAGCTTGGAGGCAGATCGTCCCTGGACTCAATCCCCACTTACCCCCCCCCCCCCACTTTTGGGTTGAACTTTAAGCAGTTCGATATGTTGATTAAAATGCACATAAGCAAATTTGTCCTTTTATTGAAATATACACTTTTCTTACTTTCATAGCCCATGAAGATGAATGCCTACACTTGTCTGAGTTCAATGCAGTGACCTCTTCCACAGACCTTCTTCAATTAAAAAAATGAGAATATTCCTCCTAAGCAAATTAAGGCACCAACCCCATACTACTTAGTGGTGCTTTCCTTGAGATTGGTCTCTCTTTACTTAGTCAAGGGGGAAGAAGAGCATAAAGGGAAAATCTCCTATGCAATAATATTGGCAAAATATTGAATTTTTCAGACTTCAAATATCTTCATAGTTTTTATTTTTAATATTAATATTTATTTATTGAGAAAATCCATTAAGTATTAGCTATATGTTAGGAATTTCTGATAAGAAATAGGTTAACTGAAACCCCCAGTCAATGAAAGTCTCTTGTGTCTAAAAAAAAAAAAGAAAAACACACTTAATTTGATATTTATGTCATTTCCCTTTTAAAACACACACAAAGATGGAAGATAGTATATGTTCATTGTAGAAAATTACAGACCTGATTTTTTTAAAACAGACTGTAAAGATCATAAAATATAAACTAGGACTTTAAAGAAAGATTATATGCTGATTTATATTTTTTACTTGCTCTTTCCTCTGGAATATAATTATAGTTAAAAAATGGTAGGAATGATGTTTTCAGAGGAAAAAAAGAGAGTGCATAAAAATTAGCTTTGGAGTTTCTTCAACGTAATACTTCTTGTTTAATTTTTAATTATAGCAGTACAAGAGATTATATCTAGTGTGTTGAGAATTGATGTTGCTTAATGGGGATGTATATTCTTCTCTAGTAGTATATGTATTATTCATAGAAAAAATGGTCTTTCATGAGAGGGCAGCTGGTCCTTTAAGAGACAGAAGCCTCCTGGGTTGGAGTAGCTGCTAAGAGAGGTTTTGATTTGTTGCCCGAAGAGCACTTACAGGCTCATTTAACATTAATAGAAGGTGATTGAGGTTCCTTCCTGACCTCTAGGAACCTAAATCACAGGCTGGGTCACTGAGGAGATTAGGGATGAGTAGGGCGCTAGTTAGCAACAAGTCATAGGAAGAACATTCTCACCTTTATTTTCCTCGTGATCTACCCAGGGATACACATTTTTCTTACCCTGGGCTAAGTGGAGAGAAAGAATGGAGATCAGTTTATCACAGAGATATAAGCACTGATTTTATCCTAAATCTCTCCTCTATCTTGTTCTTCTGTCCACCTTCATTTGTTCTTTCGTATCCTAGTGTTTTCTTTTGCTTCTTTCTTCCTGGCCAATGTTTGCTTATTCTGCTTGGACCACCTCACACCTACTGCCATGTAATGAGAGGTCGTGACATCACTGTATGGGTAGAAGGGACATACAGTGGCTGGCTTAGAGGGTCCAGAAAAGCAAGAGGAAGTAAGAATAGCTACTCCAAGGGCCTTACTCTTTGTCAGGCACTGTATTATTTTATTCACTTTTTATGGCAAAACTTTGATATAGGTAACTCTGCTGTGATGGTCTGTTTCTATTCACAGCACTTCTGATACCGAATGTGTGTGTATGTCTGTGTGTGTGTGTGTGTGTGTGTGTTTTCCCACACCAACAACCAATTTTCCAACTCTTCAGCCACCAACTGGGTGTCTAACAATTCAATTCAACTCAACTCTGACACTAACTATGCAGAGTTAGCTGCAGGCCCCAGAGGACTCCACAAGACTGACTCACTTTAGACACCAGTTGCAATCCTGGACCATTCATTTCTCTGATTGATCAGCTCTATATAGCTGGGGATGGGAGGATTTCTCATGACCCCTTTTTGTGGTTCTATAATTTGCTAGAATGCCTCGTAGAACTCAGGAAAGTACATTTCTTAATGTTTACCAATGTATTCTAAAGGATGTAACTCAGGAAGAGCCAAATGCATGAAATGCATATGAAGAGATGGGCTGGGGGGAGGTATGAAAGAGCTTCTATACCTCTGCAGATGCCCATCTCTCCCAGTACATCCATATGTTTTCCAAACCAGAAGTTCTCCGAATTCTGTCATTTGGAGGTTACATGGAGACTCTATCACACAGATATAATTGATTAAGTCATTGACCATTGGTGATTAGCTCAATCTCCAGCCCGTCTTCCCTTACTGCAGGTTGAGGGTAGGACTGAAGGTTCCAACCCTCCAATAACCTGGATGTTTCCTCTGGTAACCAGCCTCATCTTGGAGATTTCTCAAGTCCCATCAAGAGTCATTTTGTTAGCATACATCCAGGTATGGTTGAAAGGGGTATATTGTGAATAACAACAACAAAAAATATTCCTCTCACCCCATCACTTCGGAAATTCCAAAGATTTTAGGATATCTGTGCCAGGAACCAGAGACAAAGACCAAAGATAAATTTCTTTTTAAGTCATGGTATCATAGTATTATTATTATAGTCACTTTCAGATGAGGAAGTTGGTGCTTGGGTTCATTAGTGAATTATGTAAAGACATGCAGCTGGTAGATGATGGGACTAGGGTCTGAACCATGTGGTGACCCCAAAGTGTTGAAGGGAACTGGACTCCTCAGCTTGAATCAATAATGAAGAATTTCTATATGAAATAAGGTAAAGGCCTTTGGCAGCTGGGGAAAAAAAAATAACAGGATCTACCTGAAAATATCATAGCATCTTCCTTGCAGTAATGATAATGAGAGAAATGATAGTGGTGAGTAGAAATCATGGGAGCTTTGTCAAGGCTGGAGAAGAAATGAGGAAGCCACTTAAGAACTCTATGTGGGTTGTTATAAATCAGATTCCTAGACTAGCTCATTTGCAGAAATTTAGTTTTTATGGGTCTGAAGTCTGGAAGTCCAAGATCAAGGTGTCTGCAGATTCAGTGTCTATTTTTTTTTTTTTTTCAGTACTGGGGATTGAACTCAGGGGCATTCTACCTCCGCGCTATACCCCCAGCCCTATTTTTTATTCTTTATTTTGAAACCGGGTCTCACTAAGTTGCAGAGTGCCTCACTAGGTAGCTGAGGCTGGCCACGAACCCGGATCCTCCGGTCTCAGCCTCCCAAATGCTGGGATTACAAGCGTGTGCCACCACGCCCAGCTTAGATTCAATGTCTATCGAGAGCCTCTTTCTTGGTTCATAGATGATATCTTCTCTCTGTGTTTATTTGGCAAGATGGCGCCTTCTTGCTGTGTCCTTGCATGGTAGAAGGGGCAAGCCAGCTCTATGGGGGCTCTTTGGCACTAATTCCATTTTGTGTACTCCATCCTCATGACCTATTTAATATCCAAAGGCCCCAATTCCTTATATCATCCCACTGCTGATTTGTTTTAACACAAACATTCAGTCTACAGCATTTCTGTCTTAGAGGTTAACTATATAAGACTTGAGGTATTCAAGCAGGCTTTGGTTTCCTGGGATTCCTGCACCTGGATAACCTCTACATTTCCTTTGAAAGCTAAGCTCGAGAGACAGTGTCATAGGAGATGCAAAAGCCCTCCTGTGGTCTTGTTAGGGGATTGATCTCCAAATAACAGCAAAGATGAAAAAGCACACATGGAGCTGTGCTGTTCTTTGTACACATTGTTTTGGCTATTTGGGTATTCTGGATCCTTTGTGGCTCCATATGACTTCTAAGAGTCCTCCCATTCTGCTCCCATGCACTATTCCTGAACTGCCATGTTTCTTGCAGTATTATTTGCAATAGCCAAGATATGGAACCAGCCTAAGTGTCTTTCCATGGATGAATGCAGAGAGAAAATTTGGTGTATCCATACAGTGGCATATTACTCAGCTTTCAAAAGAAGGAAATCCGGTTATATGCTACAACATGGCTGAATCTTGAGGGCATTTTTCTAAGTGAAATAATCCAGTCACAGAAGGACAAATACTGCATGGTTTTACTTATATAAAAGACTTAAAGTAGTCACATTCACAGAAGCAGAAAGCAGAACAGTGCTTGCCAGGATCTGGGGAAGAGGCAAGTGGAGAGTTCCTGGACCATGGGTATAGAGCTCCAGTTATGCAAGATGGGTAAGTTCCAGGGATCTGCTATACAACATGGTTTATAGAGTTAACAGTCTGTCTTGTACAGTTACATTTTTTTAGAGGATAGAGTATATATTATGTGTTTTTAATCACAATAACAAAAATAACATTGAAGATGAAGGTTATACTGAAAACCTGAGAAGGAGATGCAGGACCATCTTGGGATGATGTGCATTTGGGTTGGGCAAGTCCAGGGCTGAGGATGGAGTAAGAGGAGGGACTGGATTATACGCAGGGAACGCACAGGTGCACAGGCAGCTTCTCTCTATTTCAGACTGCTCTGTGCACATTTTAGGGGTATGATATCCTCTTCAGAGGCAGTATAATGCAATGATTAAAGACATGCAGTTTGGTATCAGAGAGATCGGGGTTTGAGTCCTGGCTCCTGTGATTGAGTTGATGATTTTCTTGGGTTCTCTGAATTTTGATGTTCTCATTGGTACAGAAGAGAATAATATCTATCTCTATTGAAAAGATTAAATGAGATAACCTGCATAGCAATGTCAAGTGAGAATGGTAATGCTTATCATCCATTAACAAGAAAGCAGTGTCAGTGCATGAGGCTGAAGTGATTACCTGAGTTACAGGAGTGACAAGGACGTTTCTAAACGGCAGGGTCTCTTGAGAGCCAACATTGGTGTCAGTATTTGTATGTAGATCTGCACCAAAAGGGAAACCCCAAAACACAACAAACCTTCAACTAACTGCAGAGACCTACCAGCACCACCCCTACACACACACACACACACACACACACACACATACACACACACACACACACACACATACACACACACACACACACACACACACACACACACTTGAGAAGTCGTCTGCCCCATACAATTAAGAATAAATGAAATTTTAGGAAGAAAAAAAAAACCTCTTTTAGAGTCATTACTGTATAGAGAATGATTGAGATCTCTTCTTTGTTGATTTTTATTTTGGCTTCAGATGAAAGTTACCGCTCATATGATTTTCAACTCATCCAAACCCTGTTCAGAAGCAGAAGGGGCCTTGGCAGACCTGGTCCTCAGGACATGGGCAGGGTCTTCTTTTACTTGTCTTCCCTCCTTGTCTCCTGGGCTTTGCTCTTTCACAAAGAATAAAGTGACACTTTAGACAATTAGCCCTTCAGATGGTGGTTCCTTGTTTACTCTTGCTGTACCATATAATATAATTGTGATTGCCCTCAAATTTTGAAGCTCTTCTAGGCTGGTAAAATAATGGGTTTGTAGGAGTGGGTAATAGAGGGTTTCCTTTTTAAATCATCAGGTGGGGTTCTCCCAGTGCCAGGAATTATCATAATCATTCTTTTGGTGACTCTTAGATGACAAATGTCACATGCAGTGTCCTGGCACTGAGGGTTAAAATGAATGTCTTTTGGACTCCAGCAAAGCATTTGGCAAGATCTTATAGACTAACTTTCCAGATGCAATGGAAGAGGAGGCAGGATGCTGGTCCAGCTAAGTAGAGTCATATGTGGTTGAAATTTGAAAGTGGATTCTAGTTATATTTTTTCATTCAATAATCCATTCAGTCAGCTGACATATATTTATTCCGAGCTTTTCCATGTACCAGACCCAGTCTAGGTACGCGGGATGTACCAGTGAACAAAGAAGATGAAATCCCTACCTCCGTGGGCTCCATATTCTACTGCCATGTCACAGAGCTCTTTCCTTAGTCCTTTTTTATTCAACATTTCTATAACACTCAAAGACATGTTTACCCTACAAAGTTACAGTGATAAAGACAGTGTGGTACTAACATAAGTCTAGACATATAGAAATGAAATAGAATTGAGGGTTCAGAAATAAACCCTTACATTTATAGACAATTCATTTTTGACAAGGGTGTCAAGACAATTAAATGGAGGAGAATAGTCTTTTCAACAAATGGCAATGGGACAACTGTGAAACTGCATGTCACACGCGAAGCAATGGCATTGGGCCCTTGCTTTATACCATATACAAAAGGAAACTAAAAATGGATCAGATACTTAAATATAAGAGCTAAAAATATAAAACTATCAGAAGAAAACATAGGTATAGATCTTCATGATCTTGGATTAGTCAGTGGATTTTAAAATATGATACCAAAAGCACAGGCAACAAAAGAAAGTTAGATAAATAGGACTTCATAGAAATTTGAAATTTTTGTGTTTCAAAGAACACCATCAAGAACCGGAGTACATCAAGAATCCCAGTATTTGAGAGGCTGAGACAGGAGGACCACAGGTTTGAGGCCAACTTCAGCAATTTACTGAGGTTCTCAGCAACTTAGTGAGAACTTGCTTCAAATAAAAAAATAAAATCAGCCTGGAGGTGTAGCTTGGAGGTAGAGTTCAATCCCCAGCACCACACACAGACACACATACACACAAACACACACACACACACACACAAAGACCATCAGGGAAATAAAATTAAAAATCACAGAAAGGAAGAAAATACTTTGTAAATCATGTATCTGGTAAGGAGTTTGTCATAGGAATATATAAAGAATTCTTGCAACCCAACAATAAGAAGACAAATAATCCAATTAAAATTGTGTGAAAAAATTGAGTAGGTATTTCTCCACGGAAGATACACAAGTAGCCAATAAGAGAATGTGAAAAGATATTCAACACCATTAATCATTAGAAAACGTAAATCAAAACCACAGTGAGATACCACTTCCAAGCCAGTAGGGTGATACTGTAGTAAAAAAAGACAATAATAAGTGTTGTGGAGGATGTGCAGAAATAGAAGCCCTGGTAATTGTTGGTAGAATAGTTCAGCTGATGTGGATAACAACTTGGCACTTCTTCAGACAGTTAAACACAGAGTTACCCTATAACATATCCATTTACATTTAGGTATATGCCCAAGAGAATTTAAAATATCTACCTACACAAAACATACATAAATGTGTATGAGAACATTATTCATAGTATAAATAAAAGCAATCTCAGTATCCATCAACTGATAAACAAATTATATCCATATATATGTTATACCCATAAAGCATACTATTATTTGGTTATAAAAATCAAGCACTGAGCGGGGCATGGTGGCACATGCCTGTAATCCCAGCTATTCAAGAGGCTGAGGCAGGAGGTTTGCAAGTTCAAGACCATCCTATGCAACTTAATGAGACCCTGCTTCAAAATGTAAAATAAAGAAGGCTGTCAGATGTAGCTCAGTGGTAGATTGCCCCTGGGTTCAATTCCCAGTATGAACAGAGAAAAAAAAAAAGGAAAGAAAGAAGGAAATGAGGCACTGATACATGCTACAGTATGAATGAATCTTAAAAACATTTTGGTAGGTGAAAGAGACAAGAAGCTAAAGGGCACATACTGTATGCTTCCATTTATATGGTATGCCCATCAAAAGGAAATGCATATAGACAGAAAATGAATTAGTAGATGCCAGAGGATGGATGGATGGGGGTTGAGGACTACTAATTGGAATTTTTTTTTTAAAAGAGAGGAAAATGTTCTGGGATTATTAGATAGTAGGGACAGTTGCACAACTTTGTGAATATATGAAAAACTACCAAATTGCACATTTTTAAGAGTGCATTTTATGGTATGTAGATGGTATCTCAATAAGAAAGACATGTGCAGCATAATTATAGGATGCATGAACCTAACAAAGGGAGTGTCTGCCTCGGATGGCGGAGATAACAGTCAATACTCAGAAGGAACTTGACAGATTGGATACATGCGCTGACTCTGACAAGGTGAAATTCCGTAGGAATAAACATAGAATCCTAAAACAGCACTCGAGAAAAACAACTAATAACAGCCCTATGAAAATAATTCCAGGCTTTAGTTCACGGGGAGCCCGATGTGAGTCAACAGAATGTCAATTCCGAAAGGTTAATGTAACGTTTGCAGCATTAATAGAAGTGTAGTTACCTCAATGGGGAATTCACATCACTTTTTTGAGAGTTGGTCAGATGACACCCAGGCTCTTGAGGTCAGTCCTGGTCACTGTGTTTCAGAAGCATCTAGTTCAGAGGGTGAATCTCCTCCAAATCCATCCTATATTTGGCTTTCACAAAGTCTATTTTTTTCATTCAAAAGCACTGTAGTAGGGCAAGACCTTCCCTGGGCCACCAGCCCTATGATTCCTTCCTTATCTTATTGTAGCAGGGCCTGACTCACAGATGCATGATACATACCTGCTTCGTAGGAATACTGAGCTTAGCCCCCCACTTCACCCAATCTAGAAAGTGTGGGCAGAATGGTGAAGGAGCTTCAGAGCATGTGGCAAGACAAGGGATAATTGAATGAACTGGTTATATTTGATCAGAAAATGATCTGGGAGCCATGGGAGCTGACTTCAAATATTTGTAGGTTTTCATGCAGATGTGAGAAAGAAAGATGAAGATAACGCGGGGTTTATGCATCAAGGCCTCAGAGAAGGAAATGTTTGGAGTCAGCAATGGAGAGGTTTCAACCACGCTCTGGACAGGTGGTCTTCATCCAAGAGTGCAGAGCTGTGTTGACACCAGTTTGATCACCATTTAGATGGAATTTATTCTTAGATGGACATTCAGGGTCTCTGTGATCTTTATGATCTTTTCTAGTTTTAAGATTTCATCATGAATTTTCTGGGAAACAAGTCTGACAGATTTTTTTTTTTAATCCATTAGATACTCTACCAGGGACTGGGAACCAAAACACTATCTCATGGACTTTGCCCTTTAAGAAGTTCACACTCTAAAAGGGATAAGAATTCCAACACCATGGAGTTGTTTTTGAGAATTAAATGATAAAGCAAAGCAATCATTATGTGTCACATATAGTATATATTCAATGAATCTTGTGTCCTTTTAACTAGGGAAGACAGAAAAGCCAAAAAAATATAGTACAGGTCCATAGCAGATGAACGGAATGCTGTTTGCCGTGTTTGTTACTGATTATTGGGTCTGTGAGAGCTCTCCCAAGATATTATCCTGTACTGATGGTTGACTATTATGGTACAAATAGGTTGCGGAGATTATCGATATAACTGTATAAATTATACATTTCTATTGTGTGTGTGTGTGTGTGTGTGTGTGTGTGTGTGTGTGTGTGTGGTGATGGGGATTGAACCCAGGGGCTTTTGACCTCTGAGATACACTCCCAGTCCTATTTTATTTTTTATTTGGAAGTAGAGTCACACTAAGTTGCTGAGAGCCTCCCTAGTTGCTGAGGTTGGCTTGAAACCTGTGATTCTCTTGTCTCAGTCTTCCAAGTACTGGGATTATAGATGTATGCCACCCTGCCCTGCTAACTTTGCTGGGACCCTTGTTTTGCATTATATTGATGATAGTAACACTGATTGGTGTGTGTGTGTGTGTGTGGTGTTATACATGTGTTACCATTCATGCTATGTGAGCAGGACCAAGTAGATATATGCAAAACTGACGCTTTGAGTGACCAAAGGGAAGAGGATGCCATGTTTTATTAAACAAAGTAAAAGCTTCACTCAACCACTGACTGATAGCTTTAGAAAAGGTGACCATGTCAGTGACTTATTTCCAGCTGAGTCACCGGAAAATCAAGCCCTTTCCTCAGAGTTCATGTCGATGGGGTTTGTAGGGCTTGGGACAAACAGCCTGACAGTGCTGGGGAGAGGGTGGGGTGCAGGGGAGGAGCGGGCAAGGAGGCAGGCACCCTGCAGGAGGAGGCCAAAGACCCAGCAACTCTGTGTATGAGTCTGGGTGTGAGAGGAGATGGTAGGAGTGTGCACGGAAGTCTCTCCTGGAGGGAAGCAGGCAAGATATCTAGTCTTCTGTGAATTGGACTCCAAAAAATGAAGAACAAATAGTGATCTTATTTGTTTCAAACATTTTCAGGGTATGGTGAACCTTGTGTGTGTGTGTGTGTGTGTGTGTGTGTGTGTGTGTGTGTGTGTGTTTCTCTTTTCTTTTCTTCACTCTTTTTCTCTTCTCTCTCTCACCTTCCCATCATAGCTATGGATCAGAGATGAGCACATTAACAAATGATAACTCATGGCTATTTTCTTTTTTTTTGCAGTTCTGGGAATGGAACCCAGGGCCCCCTGCATTTTAAGCAAGTGTCCTACCACTCAGCCACTCACCTGCCAGCCCAACAAATGGCTTTAATTCCCCCTCGTGGGAGCTTTTCTTATTAGAAGGGTCAAATCTGATCTCATTCAGAAGCAACCCAGAAATTCTTACGGGCTTTCAGGGAGCATTCCATACTGAGCGCTACTTACTCACTGAGCAGAAAAACTCTGCATCTAACAAAAGAGAGCTGGGCGTGCTTCACCCCTCCACACTGATGGGGTGAGCTCTGGGCTCCAGTGCCACCTCCTCTGCTCTTGAGGAGAAGGACTTCTTGTGGCTTGCTATAGAGCAAAGAAAAACCACCCTCTCCCACTTGCTTACTGCCCCTGTGTCTGCCATTGTCCCTCCCATAAAGGATAGGAGGGTGGTGTGAGTAGAGAGATCAGATCACAGGAAGAAGTGTGACTAGTCATGACCCTAAGCCAAGTGAAATAGTTCACACCAAATGAGTATTACCACCCTCAAACATAATGTGAGCATTTTGGTTTTCTCAATACTCTGTTTTGTTGAGGGAGGGAGAAATGGAAGGAGGGAGGGAGAAATGGAGGGAGGAAAGAAGGGAAATCCCACCTGTGTTTGCATATATTCATATGAATTGGAGAAAGGAGCCCCAGACTTCAATCTTCATTCCTTCTGGGAGTGAGCTTGGAAGGCAGAGGAGCAGAAATTTTGCTTCAAAACCTTCATTCTTTGGTTTCCTAGAATATGCATGTTATTTAAGTGAAAATATTTAAAAATAACATTTAAAGTAGTATTCTACCACCAGGCCTCATGACACATGCTTGTAATTCCAGTACTTGGAAGGCTGAGACAGGAGCTTTGCAGCAACTTAGCAAGACCCTGTTTCAAAATAAAAAATAAAAAGATCTAGGGGTGTAGCTCACAGGTAGAATGCCCCTGGGTTCAATCTCAAGTACATAAAAAAGTAGTATTCTATCAATACAGTGTAGGATTTTTTCCCCCAAAATTAAACTATGTCTTTTGGATGTTGACAACTAAAACAAACAAACAAAAAAACCACATAATTGTCCCCTTTGACTATCCTGCCTTCTTGATGCTACTGACAATGACACTAACACATTCAGGAAAGCACCTTCTCTGGCTGGTGGTGAGTGTCACAGCTGTTTCAGCCCCTCCATATCTTTGGCCTCTTGGTCTGATTCCTAAGCTTGAGAGAGCAGCCTCAGTTTCCCCTGGGGTTGAATGGAGAGCACCAAGAAAGCTTGACTGGACATCAAGGAGCATACCATATTTGACTCTGGCAACAGAGCTTTGCAGTAGCTTCTTGACCATGGCAAGAAGCGCCAGGCAGGCAGCGTCCCACGTGCAGCAGTAGGAAACCTTCCATTCTCTTTAGATGCTTAAGTAGATTCCCAGCCCAATTCTGCCACGTCGGAGGGGTTCAGAATATATTGTCAAAATCCCAGCCCTTAGGCTTATGATAAACCGAAACTGAGGTTGGTTTCCCATCACTCTATCACCCAGAATATAGAAAAGGAGTCAGTGATGATATTATCTTACAGGTACACAGCTACATTAATCCCAAACTCTCTGCACACAGCTCTGCAAACCCCAGGACAGAGAACCCAGCTCTGCCAGCTCTGAAATGCAGCCATCTTTTGAAAAAAACAGTCTTCGGTGTCATCCAGCCATCCCCAGAAAGACCTTAGCTTCCAACTCCTCTCAGTGAGGTGAAAATGGAGATTGCAGCTAGGGGCGGTGGCAGAGACACTTTTTAGAGGCAGGATGTAATTACCAGAGTAGGAGCCGACCTGCGAGTGGGGATTAACTTTCCCTAGTTCCCATAGACACCGGAGGCTCTCTGAATGGCTTCAGCAAGATTTGGGGCTTTATGCTTCTATCCAAAAGTTGCCTCTGCGTGAAACACGGCAGAGGACTCTCAGACCACGGGGACATTGATTCATTGCAACCAGGGGAAAAGGATTTACTAGTATTTCTTGTAAACCTAGGCAGCCTGAGGGTGGAGGTGGGGATTAGAGGAGATTCACAAAGTATGAAGGTTGTAAAAGAGGCCATGGTCACCTCTGAATAATAAATAATGTCCTGGCTCTTGCTGAACGGGCAGAATTCAGCGTATGGCTTGCGGAGCGCACTGCCGGGGAGGGCTGGCTATTCATGGTCAGCATCAAAGGTTTTGTCACTGGTCTGGAAGCCCAAGAACATCACTGAAAGATTATTTCCTCGCACAGGCATGTGCCTCATGAAACTGGCTTAGAAGGCTGAAAATCGGGATTTTCTGTTTTAGTGTGCTGGGACAGGAAACATGATCACTTTATGCAAATTGTCCCCTTTCTTGGTGACAGATTCTGCATTGGTGACATGGTGATGTTGCACCAAATCAAGGTCTTCACAAATTGTCCTCTCCCGTGTTCAAAGAATCCACCAACATGTTTTAGCTGCCACCAGGAGAAGGAGAGGGTGTGGAATGACTAGACTCTGGGATGAAAATAACTCTTCTCATGGTTTTGTTGACATACTGAGCATCTCCATACAGTTTCTTTTGAAGAAAGAGTTTTGCTTTAAAAAGAAAAAAAATTGAGAGTAGATGCCACTTTCCAGTTCTCCTTAGCTATAATAGTCGGTGGCCATGCAAATAGTTTTGGCACGGTGAAGAACAAAACATCCAAAATATGCATAATAGTTACCATAAAAGGCATCTAGCAATCTATATGCTTGAAATAAAGACTCTCAATTTTCTTTTGATTAAGAACTATTTGTTGATCATGGAATGGCTAGAAAAAAGCCACAAAAATATGAAGAAGAAATTTCAAATCACTTATCATCCATCTTTCCAGAGATAAACTGCAAATATTAGTTGCATATTCTGCTAGTTTTCCATGCATATAACATTTTGGAGTACACTGAGCTCATATTTCTCACATTTAAAAAGGGTTTTACATATATTATTTGAGTGTCTGTTGTGAGTAATTTGCCACTTTGTTCTTTGAAATGCTGATGGTTAATGATGTATAATATCTCATCACATGTCCATATCACTTACAATCTCTTCTGCTAAAGATTCTAAATGAGTTCCAGTGTCAGTTTGTTTAACCTTAAGAACATTTCTAGAAGAATTATTTCCATATATGTGTGTGTGTGTGTGTTTGTGTGTGTGTGTGTATGTGTATATATACACATATATGGAAGGAATAATATACATACATATATATGTTTAAAGTGTAATTGTTAATGTTGTTTGGTTTAATTGTTTGCTGTGTTGTAATACTATTACTGCTTTTTCTCTTCTCAAAATGTGGGTTTATGTCCAAAACTAATTGAGATGATAAGAAAGTTAAAAGATGGAGAGACCAGTCAGTTGAACGGTTCCAACACTATAGAAAATTGCCACTGGAGAGACAAGAAGAATGAAAACCCACCAGGAAAAAGAAGTGGATGGGAAAAAAGAGTTCCTCTGCTATCATCAAAACCAGGACATATGACAGCTTCAATAATATATACCAATCTTGGGTCAGGTCACAACTATTGAATTTTAAAAAAAATATTCTATTTCTGAGGGCTACAAGAACCCAAAACTGCCCCCAAGTATCATTGCAAGGGCTTGGATAAGAACCGCATGGGTAATAAGACGACCTGATTTCTGATTTTGACATTACCACTGATGAACCCTGTGGATACGAGCAAGTGAACCAACTTCCTTATTCATCATACAGAGGTTAGAGCAGGTTAAGTGGTTTCCATGAAAGATGCTAGCCCACCTGGAGCGACTGAGAAAGGAAGAACCCAATGAAAACTCTGCCCTTGTTATTGAAGAAAGAGAGAAGGAGGAAAACAGGGAACCTCTGCTATTTCGTGCCTCCTCTAAGCCAGCATTGTGTGAAGGAGGCTCCTTGTCTTTTATCCCAGCCAACTGGAGACAGTCCTGGGAGGTGTACCTTACTGCCTGGGCTGCATTTCACAGGTCAGGAATTTGAAGCTCAACTAGTTATGCAACCTGTCCAGGATTATATGGCTAGTAAGTGACAAAGGGAGGTTCAAATTCGTTCTGCCTGGTTTCGAAAACTATGATCTTGTCACTGGACCATATGGCCCCATACATCTGTGTCTTTGAAGAAACAGAGATAAAAGATAAATTATAATCCAATAAATGTTAGGTAAACCAAAAGAAAAATAGGACACAAGGATACCTATTAGGTTTAAAATAACGATACCCTGCAAACCATGGGATTGTTTCATTTCTAAGGTCTATTTTAACATACATAACCAAATACTATATCTTCATATCTTTTAGACATCAAGAAACATGAGAAATCCTTTAGCTGACCAATTTTGTTTTATAGATAGGAAACTAGAGGGTCCAGAAAAGCTAATCGACATGTTCAATATCATTTAGATAGTTATTAGTAGGACTGACTTAAGAATCAGAGTCATCTGTAATCAAATGAGACAAGTATTTATAACGCCTAACACGGTGTCTGGCACAAACTCCTACCAAGTCACATAATGAATGGCATTCCCTAACGGGAATCCCCTGCTATTCCAGCTTTTCCCTCCCTCCCTCCCTCCCTTCCTTCCTTCCTTCCTTCCTTCCTTCCTTCCTTCCTTCCTTCCTTCCTTCCTTTTTCCTTCCTTCCTTCTTTCCTTCCTTGCTTCAACAACCATTCGTGTTTTCAAAACTCTTTGACTCACATAGAAGTGCACAGTATCTTATGCCAATGTTCTTCTGCCCACACACTATATCATTTGGGAGCAGAAGCAAATGTTAGTTGAGTTAAGAAGTGAACATGAGGATAAACAAAGCAAGTGAATTCATAGGCTCAAGTTTCGAAGAATTGGACAGACAATGAAAAAAAAAAAAACAAAAAAACAAAAAAACCAAAAACAAAGGCCATGTTAAAAATCAAAATTGGGTCAGAAGTTTCTTTTAGAAGATGGGAAAGAGAGTAACTCCTAAAATTATTTTATTTTTTGATACTGGGGATTGAATTAGCATGATTTTACATCGAAGAGGAAAAATACAGTGCAAAGGAGAGAATGAAATTAAAAGAGACAATCTAATAGTGTAACATCTGGCTTCCACATGTGGTGTGCTAGCTAGAAAGAAAAGAGTAAAAAAAGGGGACTTCAGATAAATGAGGAAAGAGACCAGTAGAAAAATGGGAGGTGATTGGAGGGAAAATGTAAAGAGGGGAAAAAGGAGGCTTGGTGAAGGATCCATTTCAAATAATGCTATGTTCATATATGAAGGCCTCGTGACCAATCTCACTGTCGTGTACCCAGAGGGAGAAGGGGTGAGTGGGGTACAGAGGGAATCCCACCAAAGGCGGTGTGCATGCCTTGTATCACTGAACCTCGCTGTGATGGATAATTACAATGCATCAATGAACATTTATGAAAATAAATAATAAAATTAATAGTGCAAAATCTTTGAAGGTGCCAACCAAACACAGGGATCAAGGGCACAGGTAGAGGTGTTAATCATCTTGGGAGGAAAGAGAATAGCTCTTCCTCCAAGATAGAAAGGAAATGAAAAGGCAAGTGAAGACAAGAGAAAGTTTGAAGTGAAAAACAAAAACCAAAAAACAAAACAAACAAACAAAAAACAACAACAAAGAAATTGATGGAGCTCACTCTTCCTGTAGATAGGTTGGGATTGGGATAGTAGGCTTGAGTTATGAAGACAGGAATTAGACTGAGAATAATCAAATTCTGGAGATTTTTATTTTGGGAAGGGACATACTGGCACCTCTGTGATTGAGAGACTCTGTAGCCCCACGGAGCTTATGTGGGAAATGTGAGGGCCGGGATTGTGGTGAAGCACAGCTAGATGGTTCTCTTGCCCTTGGCTGTTGACATTTCTTTCTTCCCAAGTGGAGACTCTGTGGTCTTCAAGCTCTCCTTCCCTGTTGGGAGTTTCTGAAGTAGGGCTATAGGAAGCTCAGTCCCACTCAATGGGAACAGGAGCAGTGCTGTGCTTGGACACAGGGGCATATGGTCCTCCAGATGGAGGTGCTCATGTACTTGCAGGTATGATAAGGAGCCTCCCAACTCATTACTGCAGAAGACAACGCTAAAAGAAACAGTCTTCAATGACAGTAAGGGAGAATTTCCTCTCACTAAAGAAGAAAAAAAATCTCTTAGTAAGTTAGGATAAATATATTATAGAACAGAATTTGAAAGGGGATGTAGAATGCCTGTCCCAGGAGACCCCCAGACCCTCAATTTCGAGAAGCACTTTCTGCAGGAGTCTGGTCCAGGTGACGTTAAGACTTTCTTGAGTTTCTATATTCAATTTAAAACCTTCAAGTCCTGACTCTAGGTGGCTGCTACTGGGAATGGTTGTTCACTATAGTGACTGACTGTGTTGACAATTCAGAATTTGGGGAAGAGTTTGTAAGAGGGGGGGGATTCCTTCACCCCTTTACCACTTACCTGATGTGTAAATATCCTTTACAAGAGGGAATTATTTGGGGATTAAAAACTGAATGCCTACTCACAGTTACATGCAGAGAATGCTCCAGTTGCTGAAATGTCTTTCATTTCTGACTTCACACTTGGAATTCTTAACTTCCAATACCTAAAATCAACATTTTTATTTTTAAGGATGAGATGAAGCATTTTTTTCATCTTTTCAGCAGCACATGACCTGATTTGGCACAAAGAAAAGAATGATGCTTTTAGATTTACAGATTCCCTAGTAAGAACTGTAGAGAATCCTGAGGGCTGTCACCTCCTAATATTTGCTGGTTCTAGAAGGAGGGCAATAGATCGCTAGTGCTGAATTTGTATGTGATGAGCAATCCATTTTATACTCTGCCCAGACAACCCAAAACATATGGCCCCAGACTCACATAATAAGGAAAATATACTGATCCATGGCCAGTTGCTGTCACCAGGTCACTAAACCTATTTCTCTAGATATAAAATGAGACTATCTTGCCTCTCAGTACAAATGTAATACAATCTAGTAATATAGCCATGAAAATAAGCACTGGCCAATAACCCGAGGGCATAAGAAGTCAAGGCTAATGAGAAATGGGCCGTATACAAAAAATAAATTGAATTTCCTCCCCTTTATCTTGAGCTTAATAGGAATTTGGGTGTATTTTTTTGGAGAGAACATCTGCATGTGCCTTATTGCGGGAGGAATGTAGGAAATAGGAAATATTGTGCATTGATAAGAGGAAGAGTGGGTGAAATTATAAATAGGGATATGGCCAATGAAAATGTTATGGTCCTAATAATTTTTAAGTCTACTAGCAAGTAATGAGGTACCAGCACCAGAGGCACCATCTGCAGAGGGAGAGTACTGAAAGGAAGCCAGGAGTATTTCATGCATGGCGCCAGTGTTATTTTTCTGGCTTGTATCAAAAAACACCTCCCCTGAACAACTGAGGAGTGGGAGGGGAATCCGGGCTATTGTGGCTTCTCTGAAGGCATGAGAAAGGCCATGTTTTGGCACTGGACCTGCCCTGATTCTCCCTTGTCTTTTCTTCCTCTGTAAAGTCTCCCTGTTGTACTCTTTGTGTGAGTTTCCTTCTGACAGAAAGATCAAGGGGCCACTTCAGAGGAGCTTAAGCTTCAAACTGCCTTTTCCAAAAATAACAAAGGTAGAAGAAAGAAAAGAGAGCCCTGTGAGTGAAAACCTGAGCCAGAAAAAAAAAAAAAAGTGTGGAATGAGACATTTATAAGTGAATGGGACCTAAGAGAAAACAGAGTGCCTTCCTCTCATTTAACACAAGAGAAAACTGAGGTCCACAGAAGTCTTGCTCTCAAAGGCTGGCAGGTCTTATCCTTGGCCCCTGACTTTTACATACTGCACACTTGCACGTGGTTTCCTCCATCCCCATGACCTCGGCTTGCCATCGAATTCTGCCATATATTAGATAGGCTCATTTACATGTCTATGGGATGTTTCTACCTGGAGATGCAACATGCCATTCATATTCAGCACATGCAAACTCCCACTCCCCCAAAACCTGCTCCTCTGCCCCGTGCTTCCCCTCTGTGTGAAGGGCATAAACCTCAGCCCAGCCTCTCAGGGTTACCCACACTTCCTTTCCCTTCCATTCCACCTTTAAGCAGTGACTCACCTTGCTAACTCTTCCCCTTCTGTCTCTCCTCTGCTTTATCACTTTCCCCCTTAATTATTCTTAGCCTGACCCTTCACATTTTTTATCTACCTTTTCAAAAGCAAAAACCCAGACAGGTCTTTCACTACTCTCTACCTAGATAATATAGTCAAACTCCTAACCATGAGTTGTGGTGTCCTCTGGAGTCTACCCTCCAAAGAGCATTTTATCTCTGAACAGCCTACCCAGTGCCATCTTGATGTTCTCAATTCTATCATTACCTTTCTTTATATCTTAGCCAAGAGTGTGGCCAGAATTCCTTCCCCTTGCATATTAATCAGCTTTTCATGGCTATGACCAAAATACCGGACAAGACCAACTTAGAGAAGGAAAGTTTATTTGGGTTCATAGTTTCAGAGATTTCGTAGGTTCAGTTCATGGTTGGCTGACTCCAAGGAAAAACCAGGGCAATGGTGTGCAGAAGGAAATGTGTTCTCAGCTCTTGATGGCCAGAAGCCCGAGGGAGTGAGACAGGAAGTGTTCAGGGGAAAGAGGGCTTCCTCAAAGTTATGCCCCCAGGGACCCACCTTTTCCAGCCTGCCCCACCTGGGAACCTTGCTGCACTGGGGACCACGTTCCCACACGTGAGCTTTGGGGAGGACACTCCGTATCTAAACCATAACACATTGTCACTCCCAACACGCTGGTGTCACCTCACTAAACCTTAAGCTTAGCACAAGTATCACATCTTCCTTTAAGACTTCCTAATGCTCTCTCCTTACAAGACACTGGTGACTCTTTCCTTATTCTTTCCCTTTGTCTTCTACAGACCTCTGCCACAGTCTTTTCATTGCATTACTAATTACTTTTTTCGCCTTTTCTGTTCTAAAACATAAATTAATTCTGGGCAGACTCATTTTCACTTGTAACCTTTAATATTTAGGGTGAAGTGGATTCAGTAAAATATTATTATTATTATTATTTTTTTTTTTTTTGCGGTACTGGGGATTGAACTCAGGGGCATTCTACCTCTGAGCTACACCCCCAGCCCTATTTTTTATTCTTTATTTTTGAAACCGAGTCTCACTAAGTTGCGGAGTGCCTCACTAGGTAGCTGAGGCTGGCCGCAAACCCGGATCCTCCGGTCTCAGCCTCCCAAATGCTGGGATTACAAGCGTGCGCCACCACGCCTGGCTAGTAAAATATTATTTAAAGGGATGAATAAGTGAACATATTCCTGAATGAAAGCCCACACAGGCCACAAGTGACCAAGCAAAAGATCTTTGGTTTTCTTTGTTCCAGTTCACTTTTTCCCAACTCTATGCTGCCCAGGGAAAGGCTAGTATTTAAAAGTAGTATTATCAGTGCATTTTCTCTGCAACACTTATCTTATTTTCAGGTCAAAACATTAGAACTCACAAGCAAATTGGAAATAAGTAAAACCAAGAACTCAACTTGTAGCCTCTTATCATCTCTGTCTTGTGGCTCAATTATATTGTAATTGTCCAAAGACACACAGAAAAGAAAGGTGTGCACATCTACCAAATGCCTGATGTAGGCTTCACACATGGTCTCATGTAATCCTCATGCATTCCTTTGAAGTAGGTGTTCTTACCTACAGTTTGCAAATGAAGACTCCATGGCTCCCAGGTTATGTAACTGGTTTAAGATCACGTGACTAGCAAGTGTCAGAGTTGAGAGTCTAACCACGTCTGTCTGACACCAAAGCCCATTCTCTTTCCCCTTCACTAAACTTCCTCCCTAGGGAAACAGAACAGAAATAGGGACATAAAAATCTCAAGAAGTTTCACTAAAAGACATTCCTCTGTGACTCCAATAGCAAATTGGACTGGAGAGGCAGGAGCTGCGAACCCTTACTGGGGGTCTTGTTGCATGGCGTGATGTTGAGAAACTCAATTAACCTCTTATTTTCCGTTTTCTCATATTCACAAATATGGGGTACACAGAGTTTTCTCATCAGTCAATGAAAAAGAAATACCTCATGCATGAGTTTGTATTTGCTAAAGAAATACATTTTATGTAATTACTGACCATAAAAATGCCTTTTTTTCTATAAGAAGCTGGAATTCGTTGACATTTTTGCTTAAGCATGAAACACATAACATTCACAGTATTCATTGGACTCCCAACAGTTGCTAGCTGATGAGGGAACTTCAATTTTGACAGTGCTTCATGCAATGCAGGGAGTCTAAAATTAAATATACTGGACAGAGCAATAGATAAAATATGCAAAGTAGAATACAAAAATTATATTTTCAATTGTTCCTGTATCTTGAGCAGCATAACAGAAAGGGACCTGGTTTTGGATTTTTTTCCCTCTGGATTTTTTATGAGCTAATGCTCTTTGTAATATTGGACAAAATGCTTAACTCTGAGCATTTGTTATATTTTGATTTATGCTATTGAATGATCAGACATCTGTAAAATGAGGACAATATCTCTAAGTCCTTTGTAGCATGTGTGTCCAAGTTTTTTGATGACTAAGAGACTAGATTTGGTCTCCAGATACCCTTAGCTCCAGGGTATCTGGAGGTGGCATGGGAAGCAGAAACTGGAGAAGAGAGACATTTGGGTCACAGAGAATAGAGAAAATAGGAAAATGGAAACCAAATCTTTTCCTTACAATCATGATACTTCTGCTTTCAAAATAGAGCCCCCAAGTAAAGAGATTTTTAAAGTGGGAGGATTAACCTCAACTCCTACAAGATAAACTCCTGGGGGATGAAACTCTTTAATACATTTTTCATAGTAACTCTCATGATTAAGGGAGATGGAGACCAGGGATTCCAGTGCATTTCAGTGTTTGGCCTACGCTTGGTCTTACCGATAACCCCACACCCTATGCTGCTCTTATGGGATCTGAGAAAGAGCCCACATCTCTCACCAAGGGTCTATATTTTCTATCCCCAGAATACTCTCGGAGACATTCAACCCACTCTTCCCCTGTTTTATGAAAAGTCCCACCTTCATACACCTAATATGATTTAGCTCTGGTTTCATTTCCTGAATCTTTGCGTTGGTTTTTCTTCCTGGATCTCATGTTCAGCGCTGCCAGTTCCTTTGTCCCTGCAGGTGCAGACAAATTAGCATAAAGAGTAAGTTGCAAAATTGGAGAACAGCAAATTTGATTTCAAAAGCCATTTCAGATTGAGGTCCATTTGGTGGCATTAGGAGCAAAACTAATAAACAAACCAGATTCTTCCCTCCTCAAATTGATTTTTTTTTTTTTAACATGACAGTATCCCTTTAGAAGGAGAACATTTTATCCAATTCTGATTTGAGCTGTCATGTACAGGGCTTTTTTTTTGTTTCCTTTCTCATTATTGCTGACTGTTAAGTTATGTGGTTTAGCAAAGGAAGATATTTTCTTTTGTAATGTAAATAATGCCTTTCTGGCATCTGCCTATGTGTTCTCATGACTTTATAGATTGTGACTTCATGCTGTTTGTACTAGCATAATTCCCATTTTGCAGATGGGAAAAATGTACAAAGACTTCAGGGTCATACCTGGGCTTTGAAAAGACATTAACTGTGAAGAAACCTGGAGTCCAGTTGACTTTCTCATTGCCTAACCACACTTTTTTTTTTTCTTTTTGCAGTACTGGGAATTGAACCCAGGGGCATTCTACCCCCAAGCTACACCCCTAGTCCTATTTTTAATTCTTTATTTTGAAACAGGGTCTCACTAAGTTGCAGAGGGCCTCACTAAGTAGCTGAGCCTGGCCTCGAACCCAGATCCTCCAATCTCAGCCTCCCACGTACTGGGATTACAAGCATTCACCACCACACCCAGCTTCTAAACACACATTTTTTAATGACTTTTCTCATATAGAGTGGCATATATTTATCTGTCATATTGGGGGTCACTCCTCTGCAAACTCAGAAGAGGCCTGGGCTGTGTGCCACAGTCAGGACCATCCAGTGAGAGGCCAAGGGGCAGAAGTCCCTAAGCGCTCCAGACCTTCTGCAGGGTGTTTCTGTCCTGGTGCAGGACCACTGGTTGCAAAGCACACAACCCATTGAGGGCACTCCTGGGCGGAATCCTTGGGAGGATCTCAGAGGCCATCGCCTGCCGGGCCTCAGGGCAGGTGGACCTGGATACAGGACAGCTGGGGCTCCACGACGGAGTTGTGGGGATTCCCCGTGGTGCCCTGTATCCATGGGCTCATCTCCTCCCACCCATCTGCCATCTGGTTCCTCTTTTCTTGCCATCCATCTTGCCCAGCATTTCCCTCTATGCCCTAGGTTTTCTTTTCTCTATCCTAGAGCTTTTGCTTGCTTACTCATGTTTTTTTTTTTTTTCTTCCATTTCCTTCTCTCTCCAGCTTGAAGTGGCCCTTATGGCCCAGACTCCCCATCTGTGCTTTTACTGTGCATCTCTCTGCGTGCGCGCGGCTTCTGCTGATTTATGCCTGATTTGTTCCATATTCCCTGTTTCAGATTCCTAAGAGTGAGAATCTGATTAGCTCATCTTTGTGTGCCAAGCCATGTTGAGGGTCACTGTACAGTGTGTAGACGGGCTGCCCATGAGGGAGGCGCCCACCTCAAAGGGGTCAACCGAGGGCCTCGGGAAGGGCCTGGTATGGGTGGGAGGTGGCTTCCACTGGAAGGAGCACTGCGCAGGCGCGGGGATCGACACATGCAATGCACGGCCCACTGGTCTCACCATAAACCTTGCTGATATTCTTCCTCACCCTGAAGTCACCTGGCAGCCTATGAGGAATGGCTGGAAATTAATTTCTAGGAGTTAAAATGGTTTCAAGGTCAGAAAAGGAGAAATCATTAAAGTGACCATGACCACGAGGCGTCACATGGAGAGCTCTATATTTATGGCTTCGTTTTCCTCCTTGCGATAACTTTATAAAGTAGATATTGTAATCCTTATCAGGCTTAAATAACACGCTCGAGAAAAACCAGTTTGAAGCAGAAAGGTTGATATTTAAACCAGGCCTTTCTGACTTCCAAAGCATGGCTGCAAATTATATTCCTTTTGCATCTAAACAGGTATCTGCAACTAGCATTTTCTCCATCTGAGTCAGATTAAGCATCTGTGAAAAACTTTGGTCGGAATTGGAGCAGCAAGGGGAGAGCATCCTAAGCTAGGGCTGGGATGGAGGGGGGTCACAGGTGCATGTCCTCAAGGATGGGGAAGGGGAGTTTGTGTCAGCATCTTGGAGTTGCAGCATCTCCTAGAGGTAGCCTTGCACTTGTCTGTAGAAAACATCCTGTGTGGAAGCCTTCTGTGACTTCTATTAACGCAGATCCATCATTAATATGACAAATACGCACACCTGCACACTTAATTGCTTCAATTTTCTTGAGTCCCTGATAGGTTTATGGCCTGCCTCAATTCCAGTAAAACTGAAGCAATCTAGATTGGGCAAAAAAAAAAAAAAAGTCTGACTCCAATCAATCTCTTGAGCAGATCCAGTCTCCAGTCCTGATGACAGAATTTCTTTCTAGACAGGGTAATTAAAGAGGCAGAGCCGGCTACTTTTTAAAGTCCCTTCATCTTAGTATCATCATCTGTAACAGCCTCAGAAACTCTAGACGGGAAACATCTTTCCTTCTTCCATCCCTCAGCCCATGATTGGTCCTCTATCTGGGAAAATATTATATTCCCGCTTTCATTTGTCTCCCGTCTGAGATGAAGTGCTATAAACTTTCTGGGTTGCTTCTGTCAGGAGGGTGGAGGAGGTGAGGGGTTTCTGTTGCAGTTTGGGGATCCCTCGCCTAAGAAAGAAAGTCCCCCAAAAGAAAAGCAATGCTTATATAAGAAGTATTTTTTCTACCAAACTCAGAACGAACTTTTTTTGAAAAACCCAAAATAACACAAATATTATATCATTTTTCTTTAAACAACCGAGGAAACCTCTGTCAAAGAAAACAAAGCTACCTAGTGCACATTTTAGATGAATAGAACCTTTTTATTTATTTATTTTTGTGGTACTGGGGATTGAACTCAGGGGCACTCTACCTCTGAGCTCCACCTCCAGCCCAATTTTTTATTCTTTATTTTGAAACAGGGTCTAACTAAGTTACAGAGGGCCTCACAAGTTGCTGAGGCTGGCCACAAACCTGTGATACTCCTGTCTCAGCCTCCCAAGTACTGAGATTACAAGCATACGCTACCACGCTCGGCTTAGGACCTTTTTACATATTAAAAAAAAATCAAAGCAAGAACTTGGAAACATCTAATAAATTATCAAGTGACTATGTGTGAAATAATGGGTGTTAGCTAAAACTTAGTGGACCTGAAATAGATTTTTGTAACCATGAGGGGCTTAAGGGATCTTTGCAAGAAAATAAAAATTGGTATCAAAAACTCGCAAATCTTTTCATTTTGTAGGGGGAAGGACAGCACACACACACACAAAAAAAATGGATGGCATGAATTTTCTTAGTTTTTATCGAAGAATTTGTGAAATTTCAGCAAGCATGTTGCCTCCTGAAATTGAAGTACTGAAATGAGTAATAATTAGTAGTAAGAATATCCCCAAATTAGGCTATAAAATAAGAATAATGATATTACTGATGTTGTATAAAACACACCCATGTATCCTGAAGAATGTCAGAGATGAAGTTGGGAAGGGAAGTGTCAAAGTAAATAGTTCATCCTTAGCTAGCAAAAGGTCTTTTTTGTAAGTATCTACCTCCTTATGAGTGGCAAACCATTAAAGTTGATTACAAGATATGAGACCTGTATATACCTCAACACTAACTGAATGGAGTGTGTGTGTAAGAGGTGGTACAGTAGTGTGGGAGTTTACACAGGGAAGTCAGGTCTGGGTGATGAGTGTGCCATATACACTCATTAAGGAGATCCACTGAGGTTCTCAAAAAGTGTTGGCAGGTTCTTCCTTTAAATTCTATTTTTCTGCCAGGCATAGTGGCTCACGCTTATAATCCCAGTACTTGGAAGGCTGAGACAGGTTCATGGCCAGCCTCAGCTATTTAGTGAGGCCCTCTGCAACTTAGTGAGACATGTTTCAAAATAAAGAATTAAAAATAGGGCTGGGAGGGTAGCTCAGAGGTAGAAGAATATCCCTGGGTGGTTCAATCCCTAGTATTGCAAATATATATATATATATATATATATATATATATATGTATATGTGTGTGTGTGTGTGTGTGTGTGTGTGTGTGTTTTCCCTAAATGATGAGTTACCACTCTGCATGTTGGGCAGAGAGCCTCAATTATGAAAACAACATAATTTACAGTCTTAATAAGTGTCTTAGATGATATTGAATTTATATACTAAAAAAAATGTCAAATTGATGGAGACAGATTATAGAAGACCATAGGCATCTACGTTAGAGGTCAGAAAATAGGGAGATGATTTCATGTGATCAACTTCAAGGTAATGATCTCATGGATAAAGGATCTAGCTATAGGTATAAAAGAAAAAGGCATAGCTGGGCATGGTGGCACATGCCTGTAATCCTAGTACTTAGGAGGCTAAAACAAGAGGATCACAGGTTTGAGGCCATCCTGAGCAACTTAATGAGATTCTGTCTCAAAATAACAAAAAAAGGTAGGACTGGAAATATAGTTTGGAGGTAGAATGTCCCTAGGTTCAATCTCCAGTGCCAAACAAAAAACTCTGTTATATCATTAATAATTCAGGAAAATTATCTAGAAGTTTATTAAAATTATTTTCTGAAAATATTGACCCAATATGCTGTCCTGGCTTTAAAAAAAAAAAAAAGATGAAACAAAATGTTATTATGAGGGATGTGGGGCATACAGCTGAATGCTACACTTACATAGAATGACATTTTTTTTTTATATCCACAATAAAATAATTTACTCTTGTCACTAATATTTATAGCTAATACTAATAGTTGCTTTAACTCACATTTCTCATTTTAAGCATTTCTGTGTGCATTTTCACTTTAATAGCCCTGTGAGGTGGTGTTTGCATTACCCCATTTTTTGAAAGAAAGAGAAACGGAAGCATAAAGACTTCAGAGGTAGTACATGTAAGAGGCTTGGTTTCCCAATGTTAGAATCCTACCTATTTCTGCAAGGGTACATGTCCCACAGCAGGGAATGCATTTAACGAACCCATACAAGGTGCGAGAAACCAGGACTCTAGTGTCAGTGTGGAGTGGGTGTGGTTCTATGAAGGCAAAATAAAAAAGTAAAAAAAAAAAAAAAAACCTGGCATATACAAGATACCACCACCCAATAAAGATGAAAGAAGTACAAATGAGAGTCTCATTCAAGGCAAAAAAATTAAGAGAGGGATGTGACCCGTGGTTATTAGTGATTATTACATAAAGTGTATCTGACCTAGTTCTCCAAATATCCAACTGCTAATATCGTAGATCAGCACTTACCTTTGTGGGTTCTTGGCCTCCGCAGTGAAAAGAATTTAAACATGCACCAGGCAGGGACAAAAGGCAGGAGTTTTATTTAGGAAAGTGAGGGACTCGAGGGAGAAGGCAGGCCATCTCAAGAGGGGCGATCGTGCGGGCAAGAGGGTCTTTGTAGCCTTTGCAGTTCTTTTATAGAACCCCCAAGAGGAGGTGGGTAGAACCAAGGTCTGGACCTCCTCTTCCTCAAGTTGCTTAGCAACGATGGGTGTGGTTGGCTGAGATCTGGATCCTTTGCTTATTAAGTATCTCAGGAATCTCAGATGGGGAGAGGGGCCATTGGTGTGAGTCACTGAGGCTTCCGTCCAAGACCAGATGTATCCTATAGGATGGAGTTACAGATTATGAACTTTCCAGATTTTAAAACTGTATTTTTCTTTCTCTTCCCAATCCATCTCCTTTCTACCTAATTTTTTTTTATTTCTCCTATTCTACCTCATCATTAAGATTCAAAGCTTTATTCAACACCCAAGGAAAGTGAGTTTTGGGGCAAACAAAAAGAAGAATGGCTTTACCCAACTGGTATCATTCATATTTCCTAAGGTGTAGTACAATAGAGAAGTAGAGATGCAGTACATGAAACAAAAATGATACTAAACAGTTTATGAATGAAAGAGGCAGTCTGTTGCTAAGAAGCTGATGTTGACCTTGGTGTGAGGGGTGACGTCAGGGACGACTTGCCTCTAACACAGATTTACCTTCCAGCTCTGTGTCTTTCGGGCCATCCCGGGATGGAGTAGGTGGAGAAGCTCTGGACACTCTATAGCTGTCCCTAAGTTCCGATCTTTCTGTCTTGTCTTAAGCCTGACAATCCGCTCATTCCAGTTGCTCTGGCCTTGTTTACACTCTAGCTTGTTTATGAAATTCGCAGCTCTGTTCCTTTGCCGTGTGCTCTTACACATCAGAAGCAGAAAACCCGGCACCGTATTATTATTTTGCAGAACTCCTCTAATATCGTTTTAACGACGGCCTCTAATTAATGGGCGGGTGCCACCAGAAAGCGTATATGAGAATGTAGGTAGATTTAGACTCTTGAAGCAGCAGGGAGGAGGACTGCCAGGGGTGGGAAGGGGTGCCATTGCCCTGTTCAAAATGCTGCAGACCTCACCCGTGGCCTAAAGCACCTCCTTCCTGCAGAATGCCTGGCTCCCGCCTCCCCTGGCCCGGCCCTTAATGGGTGTTTCCTGTGGAAAGCTTGTAGGAGAAAAAGGGTCTCAAAATTAAAATATAGAAAGCAGGTAGAGGGCAATAAAGAATGGTCCTGTGGATGTCTGTTATTCCCAGCCAAGCAGCAACACCTCTGGGCGATCAAGTGGCCTTCTATTCCTTTTGAAGTATTGCCCCTGCAGGGACTCGGTGACTAGATTCACATTTCCTTGGGGATATCTGTCTATCAGGTCATTTAGAGGTCGTCTTGACCTCTCTGGAATGAGTGCTTACACAAATTAGCCTGCAGAGAAGGACCCAAGGCAGTGTCAAAAGTCTTTAGGCCAGTAAGTGGAACAGAGGCCTAAGCAGATCTGATCCTCCGGGGAGCCTGCCACAGTGAAATCACATCGCATTGCCGTGAGATTTGTACACTAGTGTGAATTGGTTAATAACTCAATTTCATTCCCAGCTCTATAAGCCCCCAACTCTTCAAACTCCTGACAGTGTTGGCTATTGATGTATATCTTTGCTATATCTAATTCATTTATCTGAAATACAAACGCAATGGCTCATGGTTTCTCAGTGTAAATAAACATTGCTTTGGTCCACAGCACAGACTAGGAGAAAGAGCACTGTGCGATGAATCAGAAGACTGGATATCAGCCCTGTTCTTTCCATCTCATTGGCTCTAACCCTTGAAATTGTCAAGCATTTCCTTTGGCCTCTGGTTTCCAGTTCTATAAGACCTAGCACATAGGGTTTCTGAATGAAAAGGGGACCTTCAGATGTAACACAGGAATGATAATCATGGATTCTCCCTTTGGGGCAGTGTTCAGGGAATTCTGTATCCACTCCACTTTCTTGGGCCAAATAACTGCAGCAGTGATACTTGAGATTGGCAGGGATGTCACAGCATCCCCGTGTGAAAGCCCTGTGTCCTAGTCTTAAAACAAAGCAAAAGTAGAGTTTTCTTAGAGACATGGAGAGAGTGCTCAGTTTGCTAATGAGCCCTTCCAGAAATGTCCAAATGTGAACTGGCTCAGATTCTTCAGCTGGAACTGAGCTGATTCCTGGACTTAGGAAGACTTTGAAGCAGCTAGGACCATCTAAAGTACCATTTGCATGGTTCTGTCAAAAATTATCACTCATTTGTAGGATTTAAGTGTGTGATACTAATAATGACAATTATTGTTGTTGTTGATGATGATGATGATATTTATTTGTGTTCATTAAATGCCAGAAACTGCTAGGGGCTCTGCTTGTATTATCCTGAGATTGGGATTTTCCAAAGTGAGGGAATGGGAGTTGAGATGGTGAAAAGGAACGGTGACCTTAAATCAAGAGACTTAGGATTCCCATTCCTCCTGTTTCTATTATTTACTAACTAGGTAAACCAGATTCAGTAGGATGACTTCTCTAGAATTCAAGTTCTTTTCCTAAAAATGGGAAGATATATATATCCACATTAAAGGAACGTCAGGTATTAAGTGTTAAAAGAGCTTCTTGGCAAAGCCAGCACATAGTAGGTACATCATTACTTATTGAATTAAGCCACAGATGATAAGAATAGAAATACAAGTGAGTGAGAACTAATTAGAAATGGAGATGAATCAAGACACTTGGGGGCAAGTAGCAGGCAATCACCTTTTGTTCGTCATTTAAAGATGGCATTTTGTCATCAGCCATTCATTTTTCCATCTACTTTATTAGGCAACAGCCACGTTGCTATAGAGCCTAGTAATTGTTTAGGATCAGAGAAAGATAGCATATATTAAACTCTTTGCTAATGAATGACTGAGAATATAAGAGAGAGGATTTGGAACAAAAAGAGCTCTCGCCGGGTCCGGTAGGCAGTTTCCTTGTAATTACTCAGTGTTCTGGATCCTGAAGCCCAGGCATCCATACTGCTTCCCAGGCCACACAGCACACAGCTGGAAGAGACCCCAAGGACTTGCTGAGCTCAAATCAGAATTCTGGTCAGGAAACCTCGGCCTCCAAAATGACTTATTCTCATCACAATGTATGAAATGATCTACAGATACATATTTTAACATTCCAGAGTTTAAATGTTATTACACATTTCACTTGATGTCAGAGTCAGTTAAACGTGTGCTGTTATCTCAATTTACAAAGGTCAGTCGGGTGGAAGTGGAGAATACAACTAGAGATATGTATAAAGCCCTTTTACCAGTACATCTGTGTTTCAGAGAACCCGGCCTTCCTCAAAAACCTTTGGGCTTTTTTTTTTTTTCCTCCCCTCTTTCAAATGAGACTTTAATGAGTATCATGTGGATAAACTCTTTACAGAGGTTTGAAAAGATCCCGAGAAACACCACGGTAGGAAAAAGCAGAGCATTTGGGGGGGAAATCATGAGCCATTTGAATGCCTTCTCATCTCTCTGGTTGTGTCAGAATCTTTTGGCTGTGCCCCCCCCCACACACACACACACATACACACACAGGGATGTTTTCATCTCCATGGCTAGGTAAATAGAATGTTCGTGTAGTTGCTCGATTGCTATTCATGCCAGCACCGAGCAGCATAGAGTGACCTACTTCTAGCAGCGTACAGAGAAAGCTTCCCCGCTTCCCATCAAGGCTGATTTAAAAAGCCACCCTCTGCCTCCTGCAGCTCCCTCCCCGGCTGCCCTCAGAGACCACGTACTATGGACTAGCCCCGTCCTCCTTTTCTGCCTTTTATCGCTCCTGTTCCCTGTGCTGGTTGATTTCAGCCCTCCGTCTCCCCTTCTGGAAAGGGAGAAGTGGGAGAGTAGGGAGCTTTCAAGGCAGTTAACATTTCTGATTTTTAGAAAATAACTCTATTAAGGGATATTGGCGGGGCCACCGAGAGAGGTCAGGTGAAGCTTTCTTATCTAGCCTACCCCTAGCCACATACACATAATTGGTCAAAGGCTAATAACACGTTGAAAACCACTGGTAAGCATCTGTGTGCGGAGGATTCTTTCTTGTTGGAGACCCTGGGCTGGGGTTTTACTAGGTTGGTCTCATGGGTTTCACTTTTCCCATTCTATCAATCCATGGGCTGGGCTGAGAGGGAATCATTCCACACTCAGAGGAGAGTCTGATTGGGAAACCTTCCACAGAGACTTTTATCCAGGTGGCCTGCAGAAACACAGTCAGCCTTCGTCTGACTTGGAGTCTAACTGGAGCTAAGTGTCAGGTCTGGTTTTGTGCCCCTGGGTGACAGGGTCAAGCTGGGGAGTTTCTAGACTTTCCATCTCTTCCCTCGAGGATGAGGATGGTGAACACCAGAGACAGAGCAACACACTCATCAGTCTCAGGTCCACAACCCTCTCCAACGTGCCATTCCATTTCTTACCAGTAATGCTCTGGGACTTTTGTATTTGCCCTTGAGAGAAAACGTCACCAAGAAGGGGAAACGGAAATTCGATTATTTTTGACCTGGTCACACGTGGAAATTTCTATTGTGAATCTCAGCAAGTCAAGAAGGTCCAGCAAGGGACCTTTTGTGTTTCTGTTGGATGAGAGACGTTTGAAATTTTGAGCTAGTTTGCTCTAAAGCGTTTGCCCCATGTAGTTTCGTGGCCATGGCTCGAGCCAGTTTGGAGAGAGGAGAGAGAATGAGATGACACGGAGCAGCTCCGTGGCAGACAGCGAGTTGATTGGTCTCTAAACACCTTCACAAAAGAATTTCCTGGCTCCCCTATCTCCCATCTTTTGTTCACTAAGCCAGACCTCTCTAGGCACAAACTTCAAGCAAACCATCAGCGTTCCTGGCATCTGTGCTGGCTGAATTCAGACCCAGCAGGGTGCTGTGTGTTTGATGCTCTCACTCTGGGATGTGGGATTGCTCCATTTGAGAGCGCCATGCCAGATGGTCCCTCTGGCGAGAGGCGCCGAGGCCCAGCCAGCTTAGCCCGAGGCGATGGTTTCCCTGGCCAGTCTCATTTCCTCCTTGCTTCTCCTGACTTTGTCCTTTCTACCTCCTTCTTCTTTTTCTGCTTTTCCCCTGCCCCGTCATCTTTCTTCACAGATGGCCAGGACACTAATGTGCTACTGTCGTTACGTTTATGAAACAAGTTGGGGTCTTTGGAGGCTGCAGTTGCAGAGCCATTAAAGACTTATGTCACGTTGGATACCAGGGTGAAGAGCTGCAGGATAATTAGTGGTCCCCTACTGTTATTAACCCCTGACTCAAGCAGGTTATTTTCTCACAAAGGTGTTGAAAGTTAATACCACTGTTAATAGTTTCAGTCAGAAGACCATAATGAAGCCATGTGGGAAACTAGGTCTACCATCAATATCTTTCAAACCCTAAAATTAGAAGGTGGGAAAAGGAAAGTTAAAAAAAAAAGAACAAAAGAAAAGAGGGTAGTTCTATCCTAGGCCTATCTTTGGTAACTTTAATGACAGTCACTATCTGATAGACAAGACCCATTTTTTAGCCTTCCTTTTAGATGGTTAGCTTATCACTACTAAAGTTTTGGGCTCAATCTTTATCAAACAGGGAAATTCATAATGGCAGCTGAGATAGCACAGGGTGGAGGTTTGGTAAGATTCTATTTTTTAGAGATGTCCTCTTTTCCTTGTAATTATTTCAGTTGGGATATAAGGCTATTTACAATTGTACACTTAATAAAATTGAAAAACAACCAAGCAAAACACATAACTCATAGACATCTCCCAACCCTCTAGCAGAAGCACCCTTCATAGTGGTGTATTTCATTTGTCTTCCAGTTGATCAATTCCTTTTCTAACTCTACTGGGGGTAGAGGGGGGCAAGAAAGCCTATTAAATTTGATTTGAATGAAAAGTTCCAAGACTAACAGCAAGTTTGAAAATCTAAGCAAAGCCTTCCAATAGTCGCTAATGGCTAATCAGGGGGTGTCACTGTCAACCTTGAAAGACTTCGGGGTCAGTTTGTCAGCTGCCCTCCACGTGAGGCCAAGAATTGACAAGTTAATGCTTCCTCCTGCCTTGACCTCGGCAACCACAGCGAGCTCATTACTTCTCAGCTGGCTTCGGCTTGAAACTCCAAGTTGCTAGGAGTGAAAAAGAGTCCCCACGTGACAGGCAAGTCTCCGAGTGACAGGACAGGACGGCGCCAAGCCACTCTGAGTGACTCAGTCCAGGAAGGGATCCTTGAGAATGTTCCCAGTTGGAATTTAAATAGTGAAATTTGAAAGAGGACATCGTGACTGTCTCTTTGAAAGAGAATGTCTGGGATCTGGTCCTTTGGGGGACATTCTGATGCCTACATGGTGCATTTCCTTAGCAGCTCAGATCCGGGCAGCTCAGCAGGAGGAGGTACCTGAGCAAGGAAGCCAGCAGCGGATGGTAAAGCCAGGAGGTGAAATTTTGGCAGCAAAGTTTTAAGTGTCCTAAACTCACCACAAAGAGACTGTAAGCCCACAGGCTGACATCAGAAGAATGACTAAGTCAGGTGTGGTGGTTCTCACCTGTAATCCCAGTATTGGGAAGCTGAGATAGGAAGATTGTAGGTTCAACAGCCTCAGCAAGTAGTGTAAGACTCTCGTCAATCTAAGGAGTCCCTGATTCAAAAAACAAAAACAAAAAAATAGGGCTGGGGTGCGTAGCTTGGAGGTAGAATGCCCCTAGGTTTGATCCCCAATAACACACACACACACACACACACACACACACACACACACACACACACAATGAATGATTAGGGCTAATTTTGAAGGGAGTGGGACATTGGGGGTTGAACCCAGGGGCATTCTCTGCTGAGCTACATCCCAACCCTTTTTTATTTTATATTTTGAAACAGGGTCTCACTACATTGCCAAAGGTCTTGCTAAGATGCTGAGGTTGTCCTTGAACCTGCAATCCTCCTGTCACAGCCTCCCAAGTACTGGGATTACAGGAGTGTGCCACCACACCCAGCTAAGGCTAATTTAAAAGTGATTTCATCACATTCTTCTACCCTCTGCCTTTTCCCAGCCCAGATGATTCACTCCTATGTCTTTCCCTGCCTAGTGTCTCATGATTGTACTCTTCTATTGCATGCAAAAACTCTGACTTCTTTCATAGAAACCACACATCTGTTGCAGCACAAATGAAGGTCCTCCTCACAGGCCGTCCAGAGTGGAGGTGGGCCTGGCTCTTGAAGGCTCTGGTCTACTCCTTTCAAACCTGTCCATTCACCGTGCAGAGGAAAGCAGGTGGAGTGCAAGGAGGTCGGACTTAAAAAGTGTGACATTGAACTTCTATCCCTTTCCAACAGAATCATGGGATATTGAAGTTTAACTGAATCTTAAAGTTCATCCACCCATGTCTTCCTTATACAGATGAGAAAACTCAAAGCAAGGTTCCTGAGTTACTTACAATTTTAGATACTGTAGAACATAGACTCAGAGTGAGAGTGAGACCCTGAGTCGTGTTCATCTTCCATCCTCTTCCTGGGGCTTCCTCGTCCTTCTAAATTGGGGCTTGGTTCACCCTTCTGCTTAATAAAACCGAGGATGACTTTCTAGGAATGCTGAACTCCTTAAACTGGCATTCACAGCTTCCACAGTTGACACAGTTGATATTTTTCTTCTAGGTCCTCCGCTGTTCTTCTCCTTATCCTTCCTCCTGCAGCTGAACCAGACCTCCCGTGATTCTGCAAATACATTTCATCTTTCTGTTTCTTTAGTCACACAGTCCTCTTCCCTGGAACTGCCTCCTCGCCATCTTCCCTCATTTTATTACTTCCCATCCATGGATATCCAGCCACTTTCCACCCCCTCACTCAGCACTACTATTACAGTATAGAGTATTTCTTTATGGCCATGGCTTGAGAATAGGGGCCAGGTAGCACAATTTTCTGGATGCGGCAGATGAAATATCCTCCAAAAATATTTACTGTATATAAGAGTGGATGGAATCCTGGTTTCTGTGTATTCCAGACAGTTCCAGAATTTCGGGAGGTGCTGAAGGATGAGGGGTTGGTGGAAGGGAAGAATGGCCGGATGAAAGTCAAGGCAGCCTCGCCTGGATATCTTGGTCCCATAACGTGATGAAAGGAATGGCGCTCATTACATTTATGATATCTGTGTGTGTGTGTGTGTGTGTGTGTGTGTGTGTGTGTGTGTCTGTGTCTGTGTCTGTGTGGGGTGCTGGATTTAAACCATGGGCATTCTATCTCTGAGCTACATCTCCACCCACCCACCCCACCCCCCTTTTTTTTTCACAGTACTGGGGATTGAACTCAGGGACATTCTACCTCTGAGCTATACCCCCAGCCCTATTTTTTATTCTTTATTTTGAAACAAGGTCTCACTAAGTTGCAGAGGGCCTCACTAGGTAGCTGAGGCTGGCCACAAACCCAGATCCTCCCTTCTCAGCCTCCCAAATTCAAATGCTGGGATTACAAGCGTGAGCCACCACGCCTGGCCCCACTCCTTTTTATGGTTTTCTTTCTTGCTTTCTTTCTTTTTTTTTTTTTTTGCGGTACTGGGGATGGAACTTGGGGACATTCTACCTCTGAGCTATAGCCCCCACCCTGTTTTATATTCTTTATTTTGAAACATGGCCTCACTAAGTTGCGGAGGGCCTCACTAAGCAGCTGAGGCTGGCTGCGAACCCGGATCCTCCGGTCTCAGCCTCCCAAACACTGGGATTACAAGCGTGTGCCACCAAGCCTGGCTTTATATCTCATTTTGAAATAGGGTCTCACTAAGCTGTCAGGAGTTTCACTAAATTGCTGAGGCTGACCTCGAACCTGCAATCCTCCTGTCTCACCCTACCAAGTACTGGGATTACAGGTGTGCACCGCTATGTCCTGCTGATATCTTGAGATGACCATGAGGATCCTGTTGGCACTTGTTATATTTACAGCATTGCAGCAAAGGTTATGTGTGGACCTTCAGGAGGTCTTGGGTTAGATGAACTACTTTATCACCTTCCATATTTGTTTCTGGAGAATTTCAGGGTTGGATTGGATTGCTTTTCTTCTTCTTGAGATATTCTGCTGAAACCCAGACCAACATGATTACATTGATGGTCTAAGGTCTGGTCCCAGTTTTGTTGGTGAAGAACAAGACATTTCCTGTGCCTGTGTGGTTTTTCATTAGTTGACCAGGCCAGATATAGCATAAGAAATACTTTCCCAAGCCAGGAATGGTGGCGCGCACGCTTGTAATCCCAGTACTTGGGAGGCTGAGACAGAAGGATCACAGGTTTGCGGCTAGCCTCAACTACTTAGTGAGGCCTTCTGCAATATAGTGAGACCCTGTTTCAAAATAAAGGATAAAACTATGGCTGGGGGTGTAACTTGGAGGTAGAATGCCCCTGGGTTCATTCCCCAGTATTGAATAAAAACAAAACAAAACAAAACAAAAAAACATAGATCTCTGTACTCGTGCTGTACTCCTCTTCATGTTCTCTCTGAGGTCATGCTGTCTGTTTGGGGGTTGGAGGGGTTCTAATAGTTCATTGGTCTGAGTCTCTCTTCTGTGTCAAGGTATTTCCTTATCTCTTCGTCGAGGTATTTCCTTATTTTTGCTTCTCTGGTTAAAACACAGGTGGACCTGACCTTCTTGATGATGGATGATCTCCTGTGAAGCAAAAATCCATTTTGTTAAATGACTCAGAGGTACAAGGTGCTGGAGCCTTCCGAATAGTTAAAGGAAGGGCTTGGTGGCATCTGGACCTCTGTGTGTGGCACAACCTCAGGCTGGGGGGAACTAGTGCAGGTAGGATGCGCCTGTGGCCCTGGCTGATTCCATTATGCCATCAGGCGCTGGATAGCTGATGGTTCTTTGTCTGTGGTGGGACAAGCCAGCGACCTGCGGCTCCTGCAACACCTTCTTGGCCATCTTCCCAGAGAGGACGAGCCAATATTTGTCCTCCTTCTCCTCATCCTTACTCTCCTACCAGTGCTGGAGTATCCTTTGCCTGCTTCTGTATCTATGGAAACAGAGTCCACCTACCTTTCTGCAGGTCCAACACCAGTATCATCTTCCTTTGAGAAGGCTCCTTTTCTCTTCTTCCACCTTCTCCCCAGGCAAGATCACTCCTTCCCTCTCCTGTGCTCCCGCAAAACTTGGTTAAGCACCTGGTGTAACACTTGCCATTTTCTCTCACACTGGGTGCTTAGGAGAACACTCGTTCCAATCTGTACCCATGTGCCTAGCACAGTGCCTGATGTGTAATGCACACTCGGTGGATGTCTATTAAATAAATGAGGGGCTGAGTAAGTAAATAACATCCTTTGTGCCCGCCCACAAATAGTGAAAGCTATTTATAAACTCCATAAATACTTAAAATTGCTTTCCTCTTTATGATTGTGATACTTGATGAGAATACATTTGAAATGTGGCTATTAAATCTTTTTCATGTCTATGGAAATTTTTCTTTTTATCAGAGGTGATACATTTTGGGAAAAGAACCTATGTCTTTTAAAAAAAGGAAATTTTATAAAGTAGTGGTTTGTTCAAGTGTGTTCAGCAGAATACTAGTCCCCTGGTGTGATAACAGTTGTTGAAGGAGAAATGGTCTGAGGACTGAATGAAGTTCAGGAAAGGCTGGGTTAATCAGGTTTCTTTTACTGTGGGATGTCTCAAAGCTCTGATACAATATTGCCTGGAATATAAGAGAGAGGGTAACACCACCTTTGTACCTGCTCCAGCACAAAGGGCAAAGTAGGTTTGGGGCATTTTATTATTGATGATGGTCTTGTGCTTTGATCTAGATCCCTGAGAAGCAAGGGAGTGTTTGTATCTGTGTTACGGTCCCAATTCACGCCACCCTCTCCATGCAAACCACCTCTGCTCTCCAAGACTGAAGAGAAAAATTGAAGGGAATTAAAACATTACTTTACCTGTCATAGCAAGCCATCAGACATCTCCAGTGGACTATGCAGCAAATGATTGTGGTTTTAGAAATAGCCTGTCAGCCCCAGCAGCCCTGCAGCCACCTCCCAGGACTGTTCCATAAATGCCAGTTTTCTGCACAGTAATTACCAACTCTCTCCCTGGTAGATTCACTGGTGTGTCTAGGAGTAATTGCTGGAGAACTCACACTTTCAAATTTACAAGAGGCAAACAACCTTGTATTTACCTCGGAGGGTTATCAGGCATTCAAACTGTGCTGTATAAAGGATGCTATTGATCATATAACTGGAATTTGCACCTTGGTATTTTTCTCCACGGGTGAGGACCCGGCTCACTGGATGTATAGCAGAAACACCTATGGGAAATAATCCTCTTCTTCTCAGGATCCCTTCCCTTCCTTGTGGTTCGTAAACAGCGGTACATCTGTCCTAAATGTAATCTGAACCCTTGGTTGCCTTCAGACAGAATCAGCTGGTTGGGGCCAGTGGGTAGGAGGAAAGTGGGAATCTTGGTCCAGTTGAGGCTCTTACCTGTGCGCTTGGTGTTCATCCTCTAGAGATCTCGGGGAACACGGAGGACATCCCTTTGGTGCGCTGGAGGCAGCAGTGGCTGGAGAATGGTACTTTGCTTTTTCACATCCACCACCAAGATGGTGCCCCCAGTCTACCTGGACAAGACCCAACTGAAGAACCACAGCATGAGTCAGCTGAAGAAGAGCTGAGGATCCTCCACATCTCGGTCATGGTAAGAGCAGCATGGCCACAGCCTTTAGGCTGTACACAGCTTGTGGATCCTTGACATTAAGAGTCTCGGTGCCATAGATGTACTCGTTGGTTTTTCATTGTTATAACAAAATACCTGAGGTAGACTACTTATGAAGAAAATGAGGTTTGGGCCCACAGTTCAAGGGCATGTTTAGGAGGTTCAAGGGCACTGCCCATGTACCAACTCAGCTGTGATAAGATAGAAAGAAGAAATCACATCACCAAACAGAAAGTCAGGGAGACTGGGATCCCATAGTACCTTCTGAGGGTATGTCCCTAGTTGACCTAAGCCCCACCTCTTAAAGGTTCCATACCACCTCCCAAGACCACCACCCTGGAGATCAAGCTTCCAACTCATGAACCTTTGGGAGACAAGCAACATCCAAACCATAGCAATAGACATAGCTCTGTAAGATCCAATTCCACCACGATCATTCATCATAACAATAAGTAAACTTCCCATTTGTGGAGTCACCTGCGCTATAAGTAAAAGTTGTAGCTACTTCTGCAGCACAACCCTTGAACCGTTTTCTTAAAGAACATGTCCAGATATGGAGTTGCTTTTACAAACTAGAGATATGTCAGATGGGCCAGTGGATTGTCTGGTAATTGAGTTATTTAACCAGTGTACCAGAATATCTTAGAGTAGTTGCTTTAAAAATGTTTGTTGAATGACTAACTCTCCAATCTCCTTGCTGCTAACAAGCTCTATTTCTTTTTCTTCCAGTCAGAAGTCATTATCTCATCTTTCTCTCCTCTTTACAATAAAGGGCATGCCAGTAGATATGTGGTCCTTACTCAAGTCCAGTTCAGAAACTTCACCATCAGCATCCATTCTATATAGAAATGTGAAGTCTCAAAATCTAGCGATTTGTATCTCAGAATCTCTTTAGAAAGTCAGTTCCTCAATGGTAGGTGTGGTATTGTTTGTTTATTGATGAATTTCCCAGCACCTAGAAGAGTGAATTCATGTAGTTAATGCTTGATCAATATTTGTGGAATAAATGAATGAATTTTCCAGTGGAGAGAGAAAATACCCTTTTCACCAGGTATTTGACATATTGGTATTCTGTTGGTAAGCCAGTACATTATCTGCTCAGAGAGTAGCTTGATAGCAGGTTAAGACTTGACTGATTACCCATGGGCCATATGTATGGGAGGGCATGGGCTATTTATTTCATGGCTAGGAAACTCAACAGAGAACCAGGCTAGGTCTTAGTCTAACTTTGATTCATTTATTGGGCTGGTACTATCACTACATGGTATTTAGTTCTATATATCATACTGAAGGAAACTGATACATTTTAGATATATTCAAATCTCCATTATCTAAAAGTTTACAATGGAGAATTCCCCCATAAAAATCTTTGATAAAAATCTCAGAATGAAGTCGCTTCTTTTTTTCTTCATCCATCACCCCCATAAATAACCGGCTTGATAGAGTACCTCCATGGAACAAGGTACTTTGTTTAAATTGCATGGGGCAGCAAAGAGTCCTTGAACAGTAAAGGGTAAACGCAATGTTTAGATAAAGCCAGGAAGCAGGTAGTATAAGGAGATTGCTAGACCTCACATTTACAGATTAATCAAGGTTTATACTTGGAGGATACAGCATTTACCCATCTTTAATAAAGGCTCAGCTTTCCCTCCATCAGGGAAGAATTTCTTCTTCAGTGCAGCTTATAGTGGTGAGATCAGGCAGGTTAACAAAATCAGCCCCAAAACTAGATTGTCTTCATATTTATAATATGATGTGCAATGGTAGATTTCCCACCAACCATCCATCAATTTGGGAAGCAATGGTGGTCATGGATGACTTTTTTTTTTCTTGGTTTGGTTTTCTTCTTTGAGCTCTAAGACGATTTCAAAGAAATAGTCTTTGTTACACCAAAAAAAAAAAAAAAAAAAAAAAATTAGGGTGATAGCGATTTCCAAGGATGAATATCATGTGTGATTGGGTTTGGAAGAAAAGTCATTTACATTCATTTCATTGCCCAATACTCTTACTAGAATTGCATTACCCAATGTGTCAGATGGTGAGTTTAGTGGAGGAGGGGTGTAGTGTAAAGATCTGCATAAAGACAGTCTAAGTTTGCCTGGGTTGGTGCGCCATACCTTGAGTGTAGCAAGGAGCCTTCCATCTGTCCTTACAATGAGGTACTCCAGTACTTTCTGCAGACAGAGGTGTGTGTGTGCGTGTTCATGTACTCCAGTACTTTCTGCAGACAGAGGTGTGTGTGTGCGTGTTCATGTGCACAAGCATGTGAACATGCATGTTTGTGAGGCTGGGTGGCTTCAAAGAGAGAAATATGCTGATGGAGGATCCTAAAGACTTTTAGAAAATAGGTTGTAGCCTTAAAATATGACAACCCTATGGGAAGCCCTGCGTTACTAATGCTTTTGTATGAGATCTTCCGGGCAAGAATTAATGGACAGGGGACACTGAAATGGGGAGAAAACAAGAGTCAGCTTAAATTTATCTTTAAGATCATTCCTGTGTGTGTTACTAGTCATCCATGGCAGACCACCAATAACATTGTATTTTCCAAATAAAATAGAAGAGATCTATCTTTCAGCTTCATCTTAATTTATTCTATACAGTTTTCAACTGAGCTGGAAGAGGTAGAGGTTACAGGGGCATAGGAGACGGTGAGGGGGGAAAGTCTTGTGTTGCCAGCATGGCCTTCTGGATGTGGATAGGCTGCATCTCCGTGAAGAATTCAGGAAGACCTCTGACCTCTGCAGGAGAGCAGGGATCTCAGGGTGAAAGGAAGGTATAAGTCTTCTTGTCCATCCTTGTCAAAGATGGTTTGGCCAATGGAACCGACTACAGCCTACCTAGCCATCTCCCTCTGCTCCATTCCTATTCCACACCATGCACCCTTGCAGGCTGCCTCTCCTATCCTGAGGATGCTCTTCTAAAAACAGTTTCAAAGTCTGAAGTTGAGTATCTACCCTCCACTCGGAAATCAAGCCTGGGGGTGTTCTGTTTGAAGATGTCATTCCTAGGGTCTCTGGCGGCTTTTTCTTAAGAGACTAGGGGATTGGTAGACTTTATTTGATTCACTTTATACCTTATCCTTTGGAGGCAAAGCAAACAGCTGGATAGCAGCAGATGTCAGAAGGTAGTGGAATTCTTTGACTAGTAAGAGTATTGGGTAGTGAAATGAACATAAATATGAGTTTATTATCTGCACTTCTTAGTTATGAAGTAACAATAGCAGGGCTACTTATCACTAGGATCAACATCGATAGTTTTCAGATTGGTTTGAAATAGCATAACTCAAAAAAGATGGCTTGAAATAGCATAGTTTGAAAAAGAGAAGAGTTACTGTTATTATCAAAACATGAATACGCTCAGCCTTTTCACTCTTGCTAAGGAAATGTATATTTAAAAGCTTAACTGATAATCCTAAAAATCTCCACTACATGCAGAAGGAATTAATGGTTCTGTGAAAATTTTAAAGTTCACACTTCTCTCTTTTTGTATTTACATTTTTCTCATCTATATTGCTTTAATGCATAGACCACATATTTTCATATTTTACATTTACCATGTTTTGTTTGAAACATAAAATAGGAGTAATGACAGAATACGAAATAAAGGTAAGTCTTTTTTGTATCTTTGACATTTTATGAATGAGAATGTGAAGTCCTCCTTTATACTGTGCCCAATATAAATATGTCATCAGCAGAATTGTGGGCTTGCAGAAAACTAATAGCCCAGCTTTGAGTTTGGCAATTTAAAACCTTGAGAAAGCTTTTGATTTTTTAAAATTTTTCAATCACATCCTAAAATTTTTGAATTATTTTCTTCCAAGGAGGTCCTATTTCTTCTTTGTGTAGAATAATTGGATTTCCCTCCTGAAATCTTTTATTATTGCTTTGAGGGTCAAATGGTGTATTTTAACCTTCCGTATGATTCCAACTGGGCTGAAGAGATTTATTTCAAATTTTGCAAGATAATTGACATTTAGAACCATGAAAGTACACAAGGATACTCTTTTGCAAAGTCCCAAACAAGTGAAAGCAGAATTGACAAATTAAAACTGAGTGTGAGTTTAAGCCCAAAGTCAAGAAATTTTTCTGTGGTAAGGTAAATTGTTTACTCTATAGAACACTGGATTTTGGCATGACTTTACAATAGATATTCAGATTCCATGTGGATTTAAATTTTCATATTATATGTTTGCTAATTTACCATATGATGTACAGTTTTCTTCTCAAAGTATACAAAAAAATTTTAATAGTTGGAGTGAAAGCTCCAAAATTGTGAGCCAAAATGAACCCTTTCTCTATAAAAAGAGAAATTAATGGGGCATAATTAATGCCAATGTATTATCTATATATTTTATCTCTGTAATTAAATATGGCAGCATTAATATGTTTTTCATATGCACATAGGTTGGTGAAATACAGTTTTCACTGCAAGTAGCCCTCCAAAAATGTTTCAATTTTATATCTATCTATCTATCTATCTATCAATCATCTGTCATTTATTGCTGTTGTGATAATTCCCATTGGAAGAGAACATCTTTTTAGCCTTCTTGGGCACAATTCACAATTGTTAAGAAAAAATACTTTTGAGCATCTCTGTATCCTTGTAGGCATTTTGTGAACAAAATTCATCAGTAAAGTCTGGTGCTACTAGGACCACTAGCCCCAGATGGGTGGAGACCACTGGGCAGTACCTGCAGGTTCCCATGGCCTTTGATTGCTGGTTACCATCAGAGTCCTTGGCTTATTTCCAAGCTCCCTGCTTCTAGGATTTCCAAGTGAGCTCAAAGTCTAGACTTCTCTTTTGAGAGGAACAATGCAGAGAACAAGGTTTGGGGACAAAAGAGACCGCAGATTCTATTATAGAGCCCCAAACTCAGGAAATAGAATGGGTAGTCTATGGAAGTTTGATTCTGTAAAAAAAAAATAGCATTTGGGGTCCCCAGTGGGCCCTCTGGAACACACCTGTTGGATCGTGTGTGTAGAGTTGCATAACAGCGTGGTGCACAACTCCCCATCCTTACTCTTCCTGCTGTGTTCAAGTCCAGGCCAGCTGCCTGAACATCATATGTTACTTTGCTTGGAGCTGTGTTTCATTTCATTCCTAGAGCACAGCCACTTCCAGGGCAGAGAGACACCGTCACAAGCATGGTAATCATTGTGTGTCATCAAAACCATCAGGTATTTATTAAATGTCCACAGGCACAAGAGATGGGGCTGGATGCTTTTTCTGTCAGCACCTTTTGTCTTCAGCAAATCTGTTACAAAAATTCGTTAGCAAATTCATTAATCAGGGTCACTTCTTCAGGTTTATGGTCAACTGATATTATTTGTTTCATCCACCTTAAGAAGACCTAATTTATCAGGGCCAAATCCTTCTAAGCTTCAAGAAACAAATGCAGGCATTTAGACATGTCTTGTGTTACCAAAATGGACAGAACTAAAGGAATAGGTTGGAAAAGACAAAAAGGCAGATCTTGCTTCCTTTGAGGGAGATTTTGCTAGCAATTCAAGACATTCATGATGGGACTAGTCACACTGCCACCCCCCATTGCCATCACTGGGTATTCTGTATTCCATTAGGAAGATGGTAGACAGTTCCTAAAATAATCAGTGATATCCATGAAACAAAACCTCTTTGCTCTGTTTGTATGAAAAACAACCTTTCAGGAACCAGGAGGAGCCAGAGTCCACTGGGGGGCTATGCCTGGGACTGGGTGAGGTTTGGCTTGCAAACTGCCTTCACCTTGTCCTGTATCTCTTGCCAGGAAGCTTAGGTGTGTGTTAGGCATGGGTGCGTGGGGGTCCAGTAGTCATTGCAGCTGCTCATCTATTCTGCTCTTTTTTTTTTTTTTTTGCGGTACTGAGGATTGAACTCAGGGGCATTCTACCTCCAAGCTACACCCCCAGCCCTATTTTTTATTCTTTATTTTGAAACCGAGTCTCACTAAGTTGCGGAGTGCCTCACTAGGTAGCTGAGGCTGGCCGCGAACCCGGATCCTCTGGTCTCAGCCTCCTGAATGCTGGGATTACAAGCGTGCGCCACCACGCCCGGCTTATTCTGCTCTTTTCTAGTGCCTCTCTATATTCCTGTAAGGTGAGCATTGGCCTATAGTAGAGAGATATCTTCAATTTAGAGTTGAAAAAGGGGGCTTCAAGTCTTTGCTTTACCAATTTGGGGATCCGCTGACATTTTTGGAAGCTTCATTTCCACATCTGTTGTAAGGAATGTATTGGTTGGGTTCTCTTCAGAGCGTTTTACTACAGAAATTCATATGGAAATAAAGAAGACAGCATTCTCACAATAAAAATATAAAAATCCCCAAAGTGGATTTTCATGAAGACTGGAACTGGAAGCTTGTCCAGGATCCAAGTTATGCTATCAGCCTCTGTAGTTTGCGGCTTGACTCTTGCACCTGCTTCTATTACTCCTGTTGCTGTGAGTTAGTTCTTTGTCTATCCTACTTGATACAATTTTTTCTCTATTCTGATGCTTTTATATATTTGGAGTTGCCTTTACTCATCAATTCTCGCTCTCCTTACTTCTTTCAGCTTCACAAGTGTTTCCAACTGTTCCCCCTGCTACCTGACTCTCCTCTTCCTCCCTCCCCTAATTCTAATTCCTTAGGAAAAGAAGTGGATGGATTTAGCTAGTCACCAGAGTTCCTGTTGAACTGTTCAAAGCTCCTTGAGTCATGCTATCCCATAGGTGGTGTAATCCCAACCCTCTCCAGTTGGCGCTGGCTGTTGGGAAGTGGATTCATGCGGCACAACCCTGCTCCTGCCACAATTTGGAACTCTCCTTTCGGAGAGGCTGAAAAGCAGTGTTTTCACGATCTCTTCATTCAGCATGACAAGAGTACTAAGACCTGACTTGTGAAGATGTTAGGATAATCAAAAGATTTCAGAGACATCATCATCACCATCATCATTGACATCTTATTTTGCATATACCATGAGCCAGGCACTGTTTTGATTGCTTTCAACAGATATCAACTTATTTTTATTCTCATCATAACCCTATAAAGTAGAATTTGCTATTATGCCATTTTTTTTTTCAGATGAAGGGACTGAGGGTCAGGCAGAATAAGTGGTGTACCCAAAATTAAACAACTATTAGTTTGAAGTTCCAGAATTTGAATTGAGGTGGTCAGTATAGATTCTAGATTCTATACTTTGAGACTCTGAGAAGCACTCAGCTCACTCCCTGGTCCACAGTGAATAACCAGTATATATTTATTACTTGTTCCTTTATGATCTTTTATTGGTTTGTTGGCTTTTGTCTGGTGACCACTATTACCTTGACTTTAATAACTTTCCACCACCATTACCTTGACTTTAATAACTCTATGAGCACTAGGACCACTGACCATGGTGGAACACAGATCTCTTTTTCTGTGGCTCCACCAGGCAGCTAGCCCCAGAAGCTCAGATTATGTTCAGCTTGACTAAACCCACCTGCTAACCTTGGCTTCTACCACCATACCTCACAGCTGCTGCCAGTGGGTTTATTGGCAGGGAAGGGAAGAAAGTAGTTGGGGAATTCCAGATCTAAAATTCTGAAAATCATGTATCAATAAACATATATATATATATATATATATATATATATATATATATATATATATATTCACACTTTAGCAGGACACTTTTAGAAGCTAGAAGCATTACTGACCTATCACTGATTTTAAAGTATCATTGACTCATTTGTTCATTTAGATATTGCTTCTTTCATTAAACAATATTTTTCAGGCTTCAGAGTCTTTTCTTAGACACTAAGTAGATAAAAAATGAGTAAGATAAGATTCTACATTCGGAGCACTGAAAGATAGGTAAAGTGTCTACCCTCTCTTCCACTCCTTTCTGTTCTTTATATCTTCTTTACAATTATACTCTTCTCTTTCCTGAAAATTTTAGGAACCTCCAGCTTCCTCCATCTTTCCAGACAGCAAGGGAAATAGTAAAGAGACCAAATTTTCACAAGGCTACCGAGATCTTTTAACAATTTGGTGTAATGTTCTCTTCAGACATTTAGCTCACTTGATACAGAAGCCAACAATTTACTTTTAAGTATGTAGCTCTCCCAAATCCCTGAAGATCCTTTTGAAAGCAGAAGTCATAATCTCCTTTGGGTTTAAATCGATATTCAAAACTAGTAATATTCATAGTAATGAAGCTATCACTTTACTAAGCCCTTGGCTCCCCAGAACTCTATGAGATCTTTTTATTTTATTTTATTTTATTTTATTGGTGCATTATAACCATACATCTTTGTGAGGTACAAACTGGTAAAGGCATACATGCACACAGGTCTCAGTTAATATGAGATCGTATTTTATGTATACTCTCAATGAGTTTCCACTGAAATCTTTTGAAATAGGTGTTCATTCCCCCATTTATCATATGGAAACACTGAGACTTATGGAAAATAAATGATAAGCTCAGCCTCAGGTGGGCCATGAGAGGTAAAGCCGAGACTTAAGGTGTCTCCAGTTCTGCTATAAGATTCTCCTAGTTGGTGACATCATGGCTGACTGATTTTTCCAGTTTTCCAGGCTGTGCAATAATTTTACTTCTTCGAGCTAGCATAGCAGAAACCTTTCACCAGATGAAGAGTAGGAAGGCACACAGAGAACTGGGCAATCATGGTGTGGACTCTGAGTTACTTCTTTTTTTTTTTTTTTTTTTTTGCAGTACTGAGGATTGAACTCAGGGGCATTCTACCTCCGAGCTACACCCCCAGCCCTATTTTTTATTCTTTATTTTGAAACCGAGTCTCACTAAGTTGCGGAGTGCCTCACTAGGTAGCTGAGGCTGGCCGCGAACCGGGATCCTCCGGTCTCAGCCTCCCAAATGCTGGGATTACAAGCGTGCGCCACCACACCCGGCTGACTCTGAGTTACTTCTAAAGGTGGAGAGCTGGGTTGAGCATCAAGGCCGAGCATTCCAAAGAAGCCTGGGGTTAGCTCTAAACAACTGCTGGTCCCTGAGAAGCCAAGAAGGACTATATGTCCCATGGTCTTGAATTTTAGTGATACAGTTTACTGCAAGGGGCTTTGCTATAAGAGAGACCACTTTAAATCATAGTTCTACCCCTTTCTAGATTTTTAGCAGCCTTGTACAAATTGCTCAATCTTTTAAAACTTGCTTTCCTTATCCATAAAATGGGAGCGATAATAGATCTGACTTCACAGGGTGATTCTGATGATTAATTGAGTTGGTGCTTATAAAGCACTTCCTACAGTACTGGGCCCGGGGGAAGTGTCTAGTAAATATTAGCTAGGTGAACTCTCGGGGTGCTTTGCAAACTGCCTGTAACAATTCTGCACGCAATGTGTTACCCAGGGGCCCACCTCCTTAGGGAGCCAGAAAAGTAGCTGGGATCATAGCAACCTCTTACGGAAGTCCTGCAGGAGTTGTGCTCGGGGGAAAAGTTTGAGACAATTAGGGACTTGGGGCAATAGAATCGGCCCATTACGCACTTTTGGGTACTGTCATGAACATCCAGGGCATTGTTAGGCCACTTCTGTTTTATTGTTTACAAGGTTTCCTAGCAGGTAGCCTATGGTTGAGGATGATAATCCTAGCTCCAACTTCCCTGGAAGAACTTCACTAATTTATTTTTCAATCAAACCAAATGATGTCATTATGGGAATAGTTTTGCTGCCCAGGTATCCACACATGCCGGGATTGTTATTTCTCCCGCTCACAACAAGGTAAAGGAGGCAGAGACTGGTGGATGATGCTCTTGGCCAACACTGGTGGAAAGACTTAGAGTTTGTGACTCCTGATGCTAGTATCTCTTCTCTAGATCATGGTGTCTCTCTTATGCTCTGCCCATCTCTAAAGTTTTGGGATTCTCTCACAGACCTGAGATTGCCTTTAAACCGGACCTGCTGGCTACTATAGTAGGTGTAGCCAGCCCTAAATCCACAGAATCCAAGTATGAACAATGGAGGCCAGGGGTCTTTAAAGGACCAGATGGCTAGCACTTTCAGGTTTGTAAGCCGTACACGTTCTGTCTCATCTACCTGACTCATGCCAACACAGTGCCCAAGCAACCATATACAACATATTAATGAGTGGGTGTGGTTCTATTCCAGTACAACTTTATTAAAATGGGCAGTGGGCCACATTTGGAGTGAAGGTCACAGCTTGCTGATCCTGATCTAGTATATTCTCCTTATTTTGCCTTCAGCACCTGAACAGATTCTAAAATCTAAGAACTCAGGAGTACTGGGGGTTCCTATTTGCAGTGTGAAAAATAGTAACTTGCTAGTTTGAGATCCCCATAAATTGATTATTATTGTCACTTAAGGCAGACATTGACAAAGATTGTTCTTGGTATAAATTGAAGATGTGTGGTATTTACCAATTCAGAAGAAATTTAAGCACATTAGCCTCTCCTGAGAAGTATTGATGGGTTTATAAAGACGGATGTTGAAGAAAACAATACTCTGCTTAGACTTGACAGGAGAAGTTTAAACAGGATACTTATTAGTAAGTATGCTATTTTTTTTTCTCTCTTGTAAGGCTGATGGCTCCTGCTTGGTTTCAACTTCGATGCACACAGTAGACTTATGAAATGCCAGGAGAGGTTAAATCACTCCCTTATAGCAGAATACCTAACATAAATGTGCAACAATGAGAGTAGAATTCTGCTTCCAGACATGATGTTATGATAAAGTTGGTTCGTGTGGGGACTGAGATGATATTTTTAAGAGCCAGCGGAGACTCTCAGCCTAGCTGATGAGTCTTGGGATGGACAAAGCATTTTTAGACCTTGCCTTCTCAGACCAGCTGTGACACTTCTGTGTCTGCTAAAGTTCATTAAATGTCTTACCAGTGTGGGAGGCTGATGTCAGTGGCCCTCCCCGCGCTTGCAGAAGGGTCTCCATGGTAAATCTGGGAAAGCCAGGTGCTTTTTGCTGCTGCCTTGCTATTTATGAGTTCCCCCATCCTGATACCTCTACCGCTGCTGCTAACATCCATGAATAGCCACAGATGAGTCAAGCAGGCTTCTAACTCGGGATGAATCAGCTGTCGGTTTATTGATATATCATGCTGTGGATGACAGGAGCGAGTGCTTCACTGAGTACTACTGGGGATCTGCTGGGCTCAGGTTCCCAATTCCTACCTAGGGTGGACTGAGGTGGAATTTCTGCTATCCCAGTACCATAAAGAAGACAGGGCTGTTTGGGAGATAGGTATGAGAGACCAGACACCAAATGCTTTTTAAAGGATTCAACCCTCATTCTCTTCTGTTCTATATCTTGTCTGGGTAGATGGATGGCTTTGGGACAAGACACGTAGGCATTTGGGATTTGTAAGAGTGAATATGTCAGAATGTGGCAGTTGTGGGCTTTAGACACCTTCTTACAGCATGAGGTAAGCTGTCACACAGAAAGAACATAGAAGGGCTCTGTATTCCAACAGTGATGCTGAAGAATCCCTGCTTTATTTCCTTTCATTGTCTAAATGTCATGGAGTGTGTGCATCCTACTCATTGTCCCTGGGCTTTCAGCCGCTGTGTGGGTCCTTGCCCTTCTCTCCCTGGTGTTCTGCAGCTCAGACCCAGGCCCCTGAGGCCCCAGCCTCTCCAAACCAGGAGCAGTGGCCTGGGACTCCAGGGAAAAGACAGCACCAACAGGTCCCGGCTGGGGCTGGGCTTAGGATTTCTGCAGCAGGGTGGAAAGGGCCTTACCTAGCTGTGCTCATGTAGACTGCACTGCAGCTGTCTTTCCTTAAGAGTGACTAGTGCTGGGCCAGGGAGACAAGCAGCCTGCAGCCAGCTGAGACCACTGAGACTGAGGGCGGGAAATGGTTTTGCAGTCAATTTCCCTCAAAACCTGTGTCAGCCAAGTCCCCGAGTCTCTGTTTTCTCATGTGAACATGGGGAGTTTGCCTGCGATCTCAAAGTTTTGAGTTCTCAAAACTTCAGGGGTTTGTGAGGAATTATTTTTGTCATATTTTAATTAAGTCTATATTTAGCAATTTCAGAATATTTTTATTTAAATTGACTGGCTTTTCCAGCATAAACTTCTTTCAGTCTTATCTGAGATGAAAATGCCAACAAAACTGTGGTTTTGATGTGAGAGTTAATTATTTCAAAACAGGTAGGGAAAAGTAATTGTATAAAAACAAATGATAAAATGGCAGCATTCCACACCTTTACCAGCAAATGCCACATACCAAGACCAACGAGCTGGGCTGCATCCTCTGCCTTGGCAGTCCCAGGCTAGATGACCTTGTAAGTTACTGCAGGCTGTCACATTCTAGGATCAGAAGAGTGAGGGACATGTGGGACACTAGTCCCTGGCTGACAGACTTGAAAGTACTTGAAAGTAATATGTGAAGAAACTTTCTTCCATTCCCTGCAGCAACTCTGCTTCTCTCTCTCTATTTTTTTTTTTTTTTATTTATGAGTGTGAGATGCTGGCCTAGGGGGAAAATGGTGGGCTGTAGTTTAGATGGAAGAAGTTGCCTCCTGGTGGGGAGCTGTCGCTTTCCACTGCGGACCTCGGGCTGGTCCTTTACAAGGGGCTTGGTGGCTGACAGCCCTTGCATGGCATAGTGGATTCTCTCTGCAGACACTTGGACTTGCTGAACTGCTGGCCCAGAGTCCCCTTGCGTTCAGCTAGCTCTGCTCCTCAATCTCCCAGGAGTCTCTCTAGACACACCTTTACCTTGGTTGACAGCATGGAATGGCCTTGTGTTAGTCAACCCAAAATATCTGACAAGAACAACTCAGAGGTGGAAAGATTTACTTTGGCCCCTGGTTTCCAAGGTCTCAGTCCATGGTCAGCAGGCATCCAGGCAGAAACATCATGGCGAAGAGCAGAGTGGAGGAAAGCTGCTCAACTCATGGCAGCCAGGAAATAGAGGAAGGGACTGGGAGAAGACACACCCTTCCAGGGCATGCACCCAGTGACCCACTTCCCCCAGTGCGGTCCCACCTCTCAGTAGTCTATATAGCTATCAGTGGATTAATCCAGTTGATTCATCAAATGGATCCATTAAATGGATTAATCCTCTGATGAAGTCAGAGCCCTCATCATGCAATCATTGTCTAAAAGTTCCCATCTGAACCTGGCTGCATCAGGGCCCATGCTTTCAACACCTAGCTTTTGGGGGACATCCAGACCCAAATAATAATAGGCCCCCCAAAGCCCATGGGGGAGCAGGCTGTGAGAATGGTCTCCAGTTCTCAGCTTTGGGCATCTTGGTAAGAGTAAATTTCCCCAAATCCCCTCTGGGGCACTTGGAGGACTCTAAGAAGAAGACCTAATTTATTCTCCTGCCCAAAGTGACTTGGGTGAAGCCAGTGGCAGCTTAGCTCCCAGCAAGCTCAACCCACCCACCCAGTGCATTTTTTTTTTTTAATTTCTTACTTATGGAAGTGATTTGCTTCTGCCCTGTGTGCCCAATTCTTGGGGCCACAGTTATATCTTAAGGAGGGGAGGAGATCTACCTTAGAAGGAAAACTCCTAACAGGAGAGTGGGCTTTGTCTTTCTGAATAACAATGGCAGGACCTGCAGGACACTCCCCAGCTGGTTCTTAGCCTGTGTTTCCATCAGGAGTGGGAAGCTCCTCTCTGAGGGACTGGAGACTCAGTGTCCCTTCTGTTTCCCTGCTCCGCCTCCATCCCCTCTGGCCTCTATCTTTTACAAGTTCTTTTGCCTCTTTGATCAAACTTGATCCTGCTGTTCATTTTCACCTGACTTCATCTAATGAAAACAGAGTAAAAGGAGAACCTTTTAACTATTCCTGCACTATTGTGCAAGCATGTCCGGAGCTTGGATTTTTGCATCCCAAACTTTCCACTAGCATCTGTATTAAATACTGCCTTACCTAGCTAGTCTAGTTCCAGGACCCTCGGGTTACAGAGAAAGAACAGTCCAAAAGAGAAAGACAGTTGTTTAACTTGAAAACCTTATACACAAATAGTACATTTGCGTTATTTGGGGACAGACAGATCTCAATCTTCTTGTTCATTCTTGTGAGCCAGGATCCCTCTTTCTGCACCATCTGACTCCTGCCCCTGTACCCTCCACAACCATGGGTTTGAGATTCTCTTCCTGTTCCCTCTCCACCACCCCTGCTAGTGCAACCCATCCCCCGGCTCTAGACCCAGGCCAGAGCGCTCCCTCTGCTCCCTCTGACTTCCGACTTGTCTTCAAAACTTTCCTCTCGCCACCACCAGACTATTTCTAATGACAAGAAGCTTGGATCATGTCCCCTTCCTGATGAGGAGTCTCGAGGAGTTCTGCCACTCAGAAGGCGGAATTCCAAAGCGTGGGACCTTTCCTGGCCCGACCCTCATCTCCAGCACCCTTTGCCTTCCACATTCTGTTCTATCTGCCCCAACCAGCTCAGTATGTTTCCTGGACCTCCCTTGTTGTTTCCTACTTCTAGCAGTTCATTAATGCTGGCCTTTGGGCTTGCAATGTCTTTTCTTTGCTCTAAGTGGAGTCATCTCTTCCTACTCTATTTAAAATTCACTGTTGCCCTGCAGCTTCCTCTAGGACACAGCTCCCGACCCCTTTTCTTCTGGGCTGGTTAAATGGTGCTGGCAATCTCTGCGCTCATGTCTTCATTGCCCTTATCTGTGCATGAGCATGTCTACTAAGAGAGCTAGGGCCTTGCTGGGAGGGATCATGCATCTCTGTATCCTGGTGAAGGGCTGGCCTGGCCTTTGCTAAAAGGCCAAACTGGACTTTGGACTGGCTGAGCAAGTCTGACCAAATAGTAAACAGATGCTAGAAGAGGTTGGATGGCTGAATGAGTGGTAAGCCGTACTGATGAGACTGGGAGTCAGTGTCAGTCAACACACCTCCTCTGTACTGCAAACCCTTCCACTACCTCTCTTGTTGCTGTGGCTCATATTCATGGAACAAGACTGTCACTTAGGGGAAGATGTCACTCATAGCAGAAGTGGGTAGGTCACAAGGCCATCTCACCTTACATATAATTACATATAATACTTATTACATATAATACATATTACATATTACAAGATTACATATAATACGTATCATTATATAAATTAGTATATTATAATTATAAGTAATTATGCATATATATATATATTAAGTTGATACTGAGCAAAGTCACTGGGAAAGATTTTCAGAGTAAGAACTCCAGTTGTGTATATTACGGGTGTGCTGTGGGTGAGACCCCACGGTGTTATGTGATGAAAAAGGCCCTCCAGGAGCTTGGACTTCTGGACAGTCCCTGGCCCAGACTCCTGGGCAAAGTCCTCAGCTGCTTGTTTATCCCCTCCTCAGTGGCTGCTTTCACTCTTCTGCAGTTTGCAGCCACAGTGTCATGAGACCTGGCATATCCCCATCAGTTGTTAAGATGTGGCAGGTGCATGTGATACTAACAGTAGGTAAAAGGCTAATGTTTGTGGCTGGTTTCCTTTTTCCCATTAGAGTAGACTTAGCTATAAATGACCTATAAAAAGGTCTTTTTCACTCAACTTGCTTTCTGGTAATGTTTTCTTGACCGAGAGAGGGGAAAAAACGGAGTTATAGCTGGTGCAGGGAGTCTGTTGACCCTTCAGCATGGCGGAGGGGTCTACCCAATCTGGGGCCTTAATCTATCTTAGTGAAGTGGCAGAGAAAACTATTGGTCCTGATTGTTTGGTCCTCCTGAAAGCTGAGTTTACCTTCCCCAATTACAGAATGGAACTTTCTCATCCTATCAACAGTCATTCTACAGAAACAGAAATATAAGTATAAATACATAAAGCTATAAACTTCACATTAATAAAAATGAGAGTTCCTATGAAAAGGGATCTTTTTTACAACATTCACTTTGGAATACATGTGGTACAGCTACTTCTAAAATTTGATGCTAGATAGATGTTTAAAAATTGGATGACACATTTCTTGGACCCCTCTGGTGATGATACTGCTTATACAGAGTTCTGTGCAGTAGAGCAGAAACAGTTAGATTCAAGTACAGGTCAGTTAATTTTACTTAAAAAAATGCCCATTTAACTGAGTCCTCAGCCTCACAACTACTTGCTAATGGAACCAAGAAATAGGAGCTAGAGTGAGGCTGAAGACAAGCCATCTTGCCTTCTGAACACATAGCTAGATTCTCCGGATGGCGGATTGGTAGCATACACCCACGACTTGAGCCTCCTTGTGGGTGAAGAAACTTCCTGTAATTGACTTTTTCCCAAGAGAACTCTGCAGTCAAGGCCATGCACCTCAGAGCCAGCCCAGGGATTGACCAGGAAGAATGAAGACAGCTTCCAGGTGTCGGCCTCAAGTCTAAGCTGACAGTGTGACAGCGATGCCATTTGTGTTTGATCAACCTCACTAGCCAATGGGATGTGTCTCTTTGTGATTGATGGAGCAGTCTTGTGCTCACCGAGGGTCAGCAATGTGCTGGGAACTTGGCTAAGGCAGAGTCTATAGGAAGTATTTAAAGCATGGTCTCTGCCTGCAAGTCCACCAGGTTTATAATATGGGGAACAGCAGAATTAGGGATTAAGAATTAGTTAAGAAGTACCTACTTCAGGAGTTGGAAAAAACAACTGGATTGTACTTCTGCTTCCAAGTAGTCAAAGTAGATTTCAGGAAGAAAGAGGACTTAGACTAGCGATTTAAGAGGGTTGGACAGGCTTAGGAAGGAGAATGGGGAAAGAGGGAAGGGTCAAGGATGGGCAGAGACTGACTTTATTACCTTATGTTGGGTCTTTCTATCTCCTCTATCTATTTTTCAGTCTGTATCTCTGTCTCCTTTAGAGTAGGACATACTATGCTAAGAACAGAAAAAGGATCACAACTATTAAAAATACAAAAATGAAACTTCTTGAACGTTATGTTGTATATTAATTCATGATGACGCTGCGGGTTGGCTGGGAATGGTCCTCATGGTGTCAGGTAAACATTCCCATCTCAGGTACTTCTGTATTCTACAACTGGCCTGGTGGATGATGTCTACCTCTTCTGTTACCTTGGAAGCAAGAGCCTCTGACCACTTTTACATCACGCAAACGTCTCTGACTGGATTAGACTGACCCGTGGCACTTGCTCTGCAGGATTTAGCCACTTATCAGTGAGTTAAAATCTGACAAACAATAGCAGACTTTAGCCTTTTGTCTCTTCTCATGGGGGGGGGTGAGGAAGAACTGGGGTTCAGCTTCCAATTTCTCTCTGCTTGGGTCCATCTCTGCCTGGTGAGCGCTGGTCCTGCACCCAAGGTCCTGGTATCAGGAACTAGCATCCCTCTGGGAGCCAGTGAGGGAATCCAGCTTACTGTGAAAGACTCTACACCTCACTTGGCCACCAAAGACAAAGACAAGAGAGAAAGCCTAGCAAACCAAAAGAACCAAGCTGGCAGCATGTGGCATGGGTGGGTGGAGCATCAGGGAGGGAAGGAGATAGGGCAGGGCAGTTGGCTTTTTTGTTGTTGTTATTTTGTTGTTGTTGTTTTTTAAATGAATGATGAGAAGGATTCAAAGCCTTGTATAATGGCTTTGCCAGTGAAGATGTAATTAGCTGAAGACAATGTGCTGCTGATGTTGGAGCTAGTGGTTTAAGGAAGCCTGCCCTAATGAGAACGCCAGGATCTCTCTCAGAGATCGTCTTCACAAACCAGACCTCTTCTCCAGATTTGGGGCTTGATTAGTTCTGGAGAAAAACTGGGTTTAATCATTTTTAAGAGGCAGAAATAACAGCACTTGGTGCATGGCCCAAGAGAGGAGACTCCTTTGACGACCTGTCTTTCCTCTTGCTGTCCTCTTGCTTGCTGGCAGCCAGGGAGGGAGGGAGGGCTGGGAAGGGATCTTGCATGCTGGCTTTGATTGTGTTTGAACATCAGCATCACTTCTATGTCCTTCATTCCCCTGCCTGTTCCCTTTGCTGTGGTTCTTCAGCAGTATCCTAAGACTCAACTGGGAGGCCAAGGTTGAATCACAGCTGGAGTATCACAGGGAGGTGTCTGTAGATGCTCACTGTTCTTAGAATTTGAGGCTTGTGATTAAAATGTTTAGTGTTGTGGGTCAAATCAAGTTCACAACTGGAGATTTATGAGCAGAAAGCAATATAGACAGTTTTTTTTTTCCTTTTTTTTTTTGTAGTACTGGGAATTGAACCCGGGGACATACTACCTCCGAGCTATACCCCTAGCCCTTTTTCTTTCTTTCTTTTTTTTTTTAATGGGGTCTCACTAAGTTGCTGAGAGTCTCCCTAAGTTGCTGTGCCTGGTTTTAAACATGTGATCCTTCTGTCTCAGCCTTCCAAGTACTGGGGTTACAGGAGTGAGCCACCATGCCTGGCTTGCCTCTGTATTTGATCAGTATCTAATGGCTTGTGTTGGGAGTGACCATTGTCATCCATTGGATCCTAATGCTAAATGTGACCCACAAAATTTCTCTTCTCTAAATCTATCAAACAGGCATCTTTTGAGTGAATTGACTGTAGCATAGTGTCTAATCTACTTGAAAGCGTTCAAGTAGAGCATTTTCTTCCCCTAGTCTGGCTTTTATGTGTGTTGTTATATTGTGAAAACCATCTTCTATTCCACTTAGTTCTGCAACTGCAGAACAAGGGCTTATGGACAACAGTTTGATCCTCGTCTGTGAATGTGCATTAGACTGTTCTCAAGGAAATGGTTGAGAATCCATATGCTTAGATTCTGAAGATGCTTGATTTCATTTTAGAATACAGCTATCTGAGAACCAATATGTTCATGGATTTTTTTTTTCTTGCCGCTGTCAAAAATGACAGAGTGACAAGTATGTGCACTTTTGGCACAATTAAAATGTTGTTTGAAGTCACACACTTAACCAACCCAGTTAATCAAGCCTAAGGGAAGAATACTGGGGACATTTGGGCAAGCAGTGTAGACAGTCAGTACACAAACTTGAGGATATTCAATGGCCCAAAGTCAGATGTAAAAGCAAGGCAGTCCAGAATTTAATTTAGAGAAGATGGGAAGTTGGGTGATCAGGCCCCAGGTTACAATAGTGAGCCTCTTCCTCTCCCACAAGGACTTTTAACCACATGATTAAGATGAATGGGGGGGCACCCTAACGCACATGATGTACTTTCACAAATATATCAAAGTCAATCACTAAACTGATCTTGAGAAGGAGGGAGGGCGAGGGAGTGGGGTGGGAATTGGGGAAGGGGTTAAATGAGAAATGTGTGCATGTATGCCTTTATCCACTTGTACCTAACAAAGATGTATGATTACAATGCACCAATTAATTAAAAAATAAAAAAAGATGAATGGGTAAGCCAGGTATGGTGGCACATACCTATTATCCCAGTTCTCTTGGGAGGCTAAGACAGGAGGATTGCAGGTTTGAGAATAACCTCAGCAATTTAGTGAGACTCTCATCAACCTAGTGAGACTCTGTTTCAAAATAAAAAATAAAATAGGTCTTGGGGTGTAGTTCAGAGGTAGAATGCCCCAGGGTTCAATCCGCAGGAACACACACACACACACACACACACACACACACACACACACACACACACGACCAGTGGATAACACTTGAGTTTACCTCATACCTGTGTGTAAATTTGTGCAAATTACTTAACTCCTCTGATATTCATTTTCTCATCTAAAAATGGAAATGGTAATTTCTGCTACTTACATTTATTGTTAGGATTAAATGAAAATAATGAATGTAATTCACTAGGCGATGTGTCTAGTACACGGTAAGCACTTAAGCGCTTAACAAACAGTAGTTATTATGAATTTCTCTTCTCCACTGTACCAGTGCTATAGGAATAAGATCATATGTGCATAGAATAACAAAAGAAGACAGAAATTCAAAGAGAAATTAAGTAAATGGAGTGGGGTTGCTGTAAGAAGCTGAGAGCTGGGTGTGGTGGTGCACAGCTGTAATCTCAGTATTTGGGAGTCTGAGACAGGAGGATCACTGGTTCAAGGTCAGTCTCGGCAACTAAACAACACCTCAGCAACTTAGCAAAACCCTGTTTCAAAAAAAAAAATAGGGCTAGGGGTGTAGCCTGGAGATAGAATGTGCCTGAGTTCAATCCTTGGTACCAAAACAAAGAAGCTGGGAAGCTGAGACATGCTTAATCCCTTCGTAGAGGTTTGTAGCTATTGACTGTGACCCAGGATGGGGATGTGCTTCTGGAGACTCCACTGCAGGTGAGAATGGGACAGGGTCTCTGAATACATGGTGACCCTCTGGCACACTAGACCTCATGGCAATCGTGATGATCAGGCTGCACCTCCATGCGTGAGACTAAGACTAAGACCCTTCCCCATGAATGACCTGCCACCTACACCCTGCCTGGCAGCCACCTCTGAATAACTCAGCTTCTAACCATCCATCTCGCTTTATAGCTGGAGAGGAAACAGATCATCCAAACCTTCACTGGTTCAGATAGAGGTACCCGTGAATATATATTAAATTCAAAGAAATTTTCGTCTTCCCAGTGTCTCCCCTTCCATTCCCAACTAACCCTGTTATAGACTGTTTTCATCTTAGGTCTGCCCTTGGTGACTAGCTTTTAATGGTGGTGATTTTTATTTGCTCAGGCCCAGCTAGCGCCCACAGAGCTATCAGTCTCTGAGACCTCCTCTGCTTCCCTTGAGCTGCCCCACTGATTTGCAAGGAGATGTGAAGAAGAGGGATTTAACAACTCCATTTGACCAGAGAAAAAGAGGGGTGCAGTCGAGTGGCCCTTAACATATATGTGCCTGCTGCCTCGTTAGCTACTTGTGCGCTAGTTCTCTTAATGTTTGGTCCTAATGGAGCAGATTATTGCCATTGTTTTATTTCATCAAGATCACCTACTGCATAGAAAAGAAAGAGGAAAGGAACGTGGCCAAGAATAGGCACCAAGCATTATCCAGCTGGAGATATTTATTTATTGGCTTCATGCTCGGCTTGTGAAGTTTTGCAGGGCTGGTGCACACAGCCCAGGGTGGGAGCCTGTCTCATGCAGCTCTGCCTGTGGGTTGCTGAGACAGCGACCTGGAGTGCTTTGGCTTCTGTGTGGACCCTTTTATCTCCCTGTCTGCCTATCATGCATAATACACGCATCTGTGCACATGCATGCACACACTCATGCATAGCCACACACATGAGTTGTATGTGGGGCTAGCCTCTTCATACCTGGTGCTGACTGGGGAGCCATATGTACTGTCTGACTGGGCAGCCCCAGATCTGAGAAAATTTGTGAATGTTTCATGCACAGGGACATAGAGACCTCAGTTTTTCTGTGCTAGCTGCTTCCTCGTTGCCCCCCAGTCTGCAGAGATCTAGGCCAGTCTTGGAATGAGGAGACCCATTGGGTTAGCCTGGAACCTCAGAACACAGCCCATGGTAAGCTGCTTCTCTACCACCCAGCTCCACTGAGCATCAGTCAGCTGTAGCCTTCTCAGGAAGGCAAATGACAGGTAACTGGAGTTATTAAGACAGGGAGATCTGAGCGGCTTATGAACATATGCACTCCCTGGCGATTGCTTTGGGACAGCGAAGTCAAGGGTCTGAGGCAAGAAAAATTTCCAGAACCAAAAAAGCAACTCCAAGAAAAGAATCTGAAGGAGGACAAGCGGAAATAGCCCATGCATGCTAGCCCCCACTCCATCCCTGTAGGGCTCCAGGCCCTCGTTAAATGAGATCTTGAGTCTCATAAAGGAACGAAGACAGACTTCCCAGGTTAAAGAAGAAAGGCCATTATCAAAGCTAAAGTGTTCAACTTTTAGGCCCAGGAAAAGCAAAGCAAAACAAAATAAAGCAAATAAATTCAGTAAGCCCAAAGCTGCAAAGTGGCGTTTCCTTGAGTGCTTATAGCCTCGTTAGGTGGGAAGGGCCCTCAAACATCAACCCGCCTACCTGGAAGGCTCTTTGTCTCAGACTTTGACTCTCAGTCATGGAAGATTGCCTGTTCCCTATCTTTACCCAGCAAATGGCATTTTAATGAGAGAGGATCTCGGGGAACACCCCATTTCTTCCCTAAGCTTCGGATAGTTGGAGCTAGGCAGGCGGGGAAGGGAGGATCCTGGCGCATCTCCTGGCAGCAGGCAGGAAGAGAAGCTGCCCCACCGAGAGGCTGACCAGGCAGGGCGGCACCATCCCTTGCCTTGGGGATGCACGATCCACGTCAGGAGCCCCAGAAGGCATCTGGAGGCCTCTTAATTAACATGGTGGCCTGGGGCAACTAGAAAGCCTTTCCACACAATTAAAGACTTCAGAAAACCCCCAAGAGAAGGTAATGCCCCTAATAATTTATAAATTGAACACACTATTTAATATGCTTAAAGTGTTTCACTTGCCTTCCATTTGGGAAGGAGATGGGCAGAGGATGATGTTTCTCTGTTCCCCCGTCACCACAGAAGAGAGGATCTGTCAGAGGAAATAGTCAAGGGGTTTCTTTCTTGTTCGGGCAATACCCTCTGGCAGTGAAGGGATCCTCAAGGTCACGAACGCATCACCACAATTTTGATGACCTCATCTGATTTCAAAGACCTTAGTGTACTTTTGGGGGAAGTGAGGGGTGCCTGCTTCTCAGAGATCCCACTAGCTAAGTGGAGTCGATGGCCTGTCCCTGAAGGGTCGGTTGTATCATGACTTTGCTGTGGTTTTTGGTTTCACTGGGTAGAAATAACTCACAGACATTCATCCTGCCATTGGTTTGCCAATCTAAAGCTATTTCCAGGTTGGCAGGGATCGGTGTTATGGTCAGGAAATTTCCAGGTGGAAAGAGTTGCTGTGTGTGTTTCTTTCGACTGGCCCGTGGTATAGAGGAAGGCCGTTCTAGGTTCAAAGAGGCCAGGCAGTCTGCAGGAAGTGGCACAGCCAGCCAGCCCTCTTATTTTATTGGAGACCTTCATGTTACTAGTGATTGGAGTTAGTTTTCCAGTGGGTTCAGAGAATCACAGGATTAGAAGGGACCTTGAGACCTATCTAGCTACTCCATTCAAAATGTTGGTTTAGATTAGAATGTGATTAGCAATGCCATATGGCTTGTCCTTTTTTTTTTTTTTTTTTTTTTTTTTTTTTTTTTTTTTTTTTTTTTTTTTTTTTTTTTCTTTTTTTCTTTATCTGCTTCCATCCAGAAATGGATGAATGATTGCTGTCACTCAGGAGAGAGGGTTGTTGCCTCTACTTTGGGCCTCTACCTTTGATAAGAAAAAAAAAAAAAAAAAAATGGAGGGAAACAAGAGCCATCAAACTTGTCTATTTGAGTCTTCTTTTTTCCACTGCCATTTAATTCCTTTAGGAATATCATTTGAATTCAGCATGTCCAGTCGCCTCGAGGGATAATTAATTATGTCTCGGATGCACTCTCCTCGTTACTCCTAGGGTGAAACTGAGCTTTGAAATGCGAGCTGATTGATTGACTGCCGTCCCTTGACAGATGGTAACTGGAAACAAAACCTTGGCTTTTCCATTTTTCTGCCAAGGGCTCACAAAAGCCAGGTTACTCCCTTACCTTTTAATAGATCCAGGTTGTTTTATTCTCAGATCTTTTGAGCCTGTGACACTGAGTTGGGAAGGACCATCCTGGCCCTGAGGATGTGACCCAGAGTTTCACCTCCAGTCCAAGTTCTCTTCAGCCACGGCAGATTCTTTTGTTAGGAGAAGCAATGACTGGCTATTTCTAGCATCTGTTTTCTGTTTCTGTCTTCCTTTTCTGCCTGCATTTAGCTTTAGAAACTACATTATGTCGATGATGTTCTCTAACTAGAATGTCAACTCCATTAGATCAGGAACCATGCCTGTATATTAACTGCAGCATCTCCATAATGGTGACTGCTAGAAAAAATGGCCCTCTACCGTAGGTATCAGTAAACACTTGTTGAATGACTTAGGAATGAATTGAGTCACATAATGAAGTAATGAAATGAGTCACATAAGCAGCAATGTCTATAAACTTAACTTTCAGGCACATAGCAGATGTACATATTCGATATATTCAGTTAATGAACCCTCCTTTATTTCCTTCAGAAATAAATCAGATGGACAATTACTGACCATCTGATTTATGCCAGGCATCATGATTAATTCTGGTGCTGTAAGAGGTACATCACAGGCATGGACCCTACTCTCATGAAGCCTATAGTCTAGTAGATGAGACCGACCAGCAAATCAAAGTACAAATACGCACGGTCAGAGTTGTTTGGGAGGGTTTGAGGGTAACACAGTGCATGCAGTGTGAGAGAGAATAAGCTGGCTGAGGTTGAGGTTCTGTAGCTGAACTGAGGAGACGTGAGCTAACAGAGGGAGGCACCACCAGGACCCAGGATGAGTATGCAGGTCAGATAATGAGGCAAGCTGGTGATTGGGCCAGGGGACTGGGTTGAACATAGAAGGGAGATCTGCCTAGAATTTTCCACTGGCAATCTCTGGGCAATCACCATCAATGTTATACGAAACACTGATACATAAAAATTCCCAAATCTACAAATTATCTGACAAACCTCATATTACCCTCTCAGGTAAGTGCTGAAAATGTCAATTCCATAATAAAATAAAAGCTGATTTCATTTGTCTGATCTCTATTAAAGCCCGTAGAAATGATTTATTGATTTTTTTAAAGAAAAATATGTTTTAAAATGCCACTTTTTTTTTGCAATAAACTTGTTAATAGATGTGGAGTCCTCATATTCTCCAAATGCACTTCTAGTTACAAAATGCTAACAGTTTTGAGGAAAATCAATAGAATAATCAGAAAACTCATGCAAAGATGAATAAGGAGCAAAACAATTCTATATCTGGCTCTTCATGTTATTCTTATTTTTAATGTTCAAAATTTGCAACTTGCTACTCTTCACCTGAATCCAGATGGGCCTCAATGTTTTACTTTTGCATTGCAGTGCAATAAAAATTGAAACTAACACAAATAAATAAATAAATAAATAAATAAATAAACTAACACAAATAAATCAAGAACACACTCTGAACATAGCTAGGGTAATCCAGAAACAGAAAGGGTGGTATGCCCTGCACACTCTGTAAAGCTTTGTGTGATGATGCTGCCTTGGGCGGACAGAATGTTCCCGTGTGGACTCTTGGTACAAGTCTCTGGACTTGGAGGCCTGGCTGAAGCTTGTTCTTCTCAATAAACTTTCCTGTGTCATAAAAAGATATGTGCTTCCTGCCTTTCTATTTTGAGAAAGAGAAAAGGGCTTGCTTACTAGGAAGTTCCCAGATACAGCCCTTGACCTAGGTAAGGCTGTCTGCATTTTTATCTGCCATATCTTTGTTTAATAGATTCTTTGAAAGAAATATCCTACACCATCCATGACTTTCCTTGAAACTGCTTAAAATCCCCTATGGAAGTAGAAGGGTTAAAAATAATGAATATGTCAAAAAAAACTGTGTTTACAACAGGAACATAATAATTTAATGTACCACTTGATTTCCAAGTCCTCACTGGAGAAGGACTTTATCAAGGTAACCAGATTCAAATCTTGTTCTGGTGTAGAGGAGAGCCTGTATATTGCTTCTGCTTGCTATCTGCTCCCTGGATTGAGCAAGTAAACACTTTCAGTGAATTTGTGTATGGTGATCTTATAAATTATTATTATTACAAAATATTATTATTAAGGGATATTACATATGAATATTGAGTAGCATTACAGTATGTGTATTATTATTTACATAATAACCCACAATCAGTAAGTCATTGCAAAGTGTTGTGACACCTGTCACTAATTTGGGTAACAGAAGCAGAGAAACCATTGCACAACTCAAGTACCTAAGAATCCCTCTCTCAGATGCCTGTGCTGAACTTCCCCTACCAGCTAGAGCTTATTACTCGGAACTGATTACTAAAAAACTGAGGTCGTCCGGAGTCACTGCCTCTCAGCAGAGGAAACATTTCTCTAAAGCAAGATTAGAGAAGCTAAATACGCTGGCTTAGCCAAACAAAAACGTGTATTCCAGCTTCCTGTAAGTTACGTTTTTTTTTTAGAAAAATAAACATTAAACATTTTAATTGGGTGCCTGGGTTCTGCACATGGTAGCGGTAATTTTTGATGAACCCACCAACATGGCACCATGTTGAAGAGCCATGGGGGAGGATGGGAGGCTAGATCTGCTCCACATTGTCTAAGTGTAGTAGAGTCTCTGAGTCTGGGTTTCTGCATCAGAAAAGGAGGAGGCAGAACCTAGAGACTTTCAGAGAGTCTCTAAGCTGAAAGTCCTGAAATTCAGTTAAATTGAGGGTCTAATAGTGTCTTCCAGACATGTAATGATGTGTGGTATCCGTAGTCTGGTTTGAACACAGTTAATTTAAAATGTGTTTTTATTTTATTTTATTTTATTTTTAGTTACCAACTAGTCTTGGATTTGGACACTTAGTGGGTGCTTGTAAAAAGTCCTTTGTGGATGGCCATGCCCCTTTGGACTCACTGCCAGCTAAATGCGAACTTTGACTCACACAGCTCTCTTTTTCCTTGGAGAAGCAAGGACAGACCTGGGTGGGATCATCGGCTCACTGTCCTGCTCCATCCTCTTAGGATTTGGGAAGTCAGTACCAGGAAGTATTGTCTCCAGGGAGCAATCTCCTCTGGGGCTGCTGGAGCCCAGTGATTAAGAACACAGGCTCTGAAATGAGAGTCACGGTCCCCCCATTTCAGTCCTGCTAATCATTTGCTGTGTGACTCTGGGCAAATTAGTGAACCTCTGTGCTTCAGCTTTTTCAAATGTAAAATGGGGAAACACTGACCCTAACTCTCAGAGATAAGAGTGTAGAGCATTTCCAACAAATGTCTGAGGCATAGCAAATACCCAGTAACAGATAGCTGCCCTTCAGTTATTATTGTACAGTACAAGGAAGGAAACTATGACCCGGATCTTATCACAACCCTTACCAGGACAATCTGAAAAGAGAATCAGAGAGAAAGAGGGGAAGGGGTTCCTAAAATCCTCTGTGTGAGCTGAAAAGTGGTGTTTAAACCATTCCTTGGAGATTGATGTTTATGCTGCTCTTATAGCTCTTTAGGGAATAAAATTACCTCTGGCTTTCACTAGCCTAATTTAATGTGTGACAACTTCTTTCAGTCGGGAAGTTATTCTTTCTGTGTGGCTTAATTACCTATTGTGGCAATTTCAATTGGGGCTGAAGGCAAGAGAAGTGGATCTGACTCTGAGATAAAGGTTAGGCTGAAAACTCCCGGGTTGGGCACACACGCTCTCCATGATGGGTCCGCGAACTGGACAGCACTGGGTCTTCTGGGTGGGGTTCTGCCACGTCTCAGAGGTTATCTGTGTGTCTGTAGGGTCACTGGGATGGGTGGCAGGAGAATGGCAGTCAGCGAGGACCTCAGTACCTGGATTTGCACTCCTATTCAGTGTAACCTGAACGTGTCCATTCATTCTCTGCATTGGCATGAGAGCTTGCACCAAGAGAAAGGGTTCTCCAGCTATAAGAAAAATTTGGAAACCAGAAGGTTGTGTATGTCCCCAGCAAGTCACATGATGTGGCCTGTTGCTGGCCAGGTAACTATGGCTCCATGTCTCTGCTTCTCTGCACAACCGGGTTGAAAGTGTGTGTGTATTCTTTTGCTTGCAGTGATGGTAGGAGTAGGAACATAAAAGGGAAGATTTAGGGGGAAAGAAACTTTATAAACCCATAGCATAATGGGTTTATAATGAGACTGAGAGAAGACCCCTTTGCTGTGTCCAGGGGATCCTCTTGACCCCTCCTTGTGTGAGTGGGCCAGCTGGGAATGGACTGCAGATTTTTATCTCTAGCCTGCACTGTGGGTGGCGGTGATCGAAGCCCAGGTTTGAGAGGAGAACTGTTTGGTACACCTTGGCCTAATGAAATAGGTTTGAAGGGATATTGACCAAAAGTAAGGGAGCCAATACAGATTATGCACAAAGAGAGTTCTGGTTGCCTACCTTGCAGGAAATGAATTGGGAGGCCCTCCCCCCAAACTCTGCCCAGGGGATGTCAAGGTTTTCAGTGTCCCTGGGCTCTGACTCTCTGCCTCTGACAGACAACTGAGGGGTGGCTGACTTGTAAGGAATGGCCCCCAAGTGGTAGCCTTTGAGCACAAGAAGGCTCAGAAGGAAACCCTTCCTCCAGCCTGCTCCAGTGGGTGTGTCTCAATCTCTTCCCTCTGCAGCAAAGCTGGGGACATCACTCAGGACAGCGACATTAAGGGGAAGCAGTGACCCAGAAAGTCATGTCTAACTGCTGTGCTTTCTCCCCACGCTTGATGGCTAATTCCAACGCACGTAAACTTCTCTTTGGATCTGTCAATGGTTTTTCCTACTGAGCCAGTTACTCAGCTAGAGACATTTAAGGTTACGCTCAGGACAGACAGCCTTGATTACGTGTGATGTATTGTGTTGGGCACTCCACATAGTTACCAACCTAATTCTTAGAACCACCTTGGGCGGTTGAGTGGTGCCTTCTCCATTATACACAGATGAGGAATCTGAGGTTTAGAATTTATAGGACTCATTGATCTGTGGATCCAGAGTTAAAATCTACCCAGGATCAATTGTTTGACATGAGACAGGAAGAAATTAGATGCCACCCCGCAGTCTCAGTAAAAGAAATAGCTTGAAACCAGCATTACATGTCTCAGATTTGCCTTAAGAAAAACCTCTCTTCCCCTATTTCTGCAGCTGAAATCTCAATTTCTCTCTCTCTCTCTCTCTCTCTCTCTCTCTCTCTCTCTCTCTCTCTCACACACACACACACACACACTCTCTCTCTCTCTTTCACACACACACACACACACACACACACACACACACACACTTCCAAAGACTTCTCTCTCTTCAAATTGCTTGCTAAGGCAAAAACAACTGGATTCCTTGAAATGAAAATGGCCTTAGCAGTTCCCTTTGCTGTGGAATGGTGCCACTCTAAATGCTTAGCACACCTGAACATGGGAAGGAGGGAGTAAGAAATGAATAGCGGGAGCAGAGGAGCAATGACTCTTCCGGGGAAGAGCCCTCCTGCCTTCCCGCGTCCACGTGCTGTCCTCTCTCCCCAGGGTGGCATGATCGCCCTGCTGCTGTCCATCCTGTGCCTGGTCATGATCCTCTACACTCGTCGGCGCTGGTGCAAGCGCCGCCGGGTCCCCCAGCCCCAGAAGAGCGCCAGCGCTGAGGCAGCCAATGAGATTCACTACATCCCCTCCGTGCTGATCGGGGGCCACGGGCGGGAGAGTCTACGCAACGCCCGGGTGCAGGGCCACAATTCCAGCGGCACCCTGAGCATCCGGGAGACCCCCATCCTGGACGGCTACGAGTATGACATCACAGACCTGCGCCACCACCTGCAGCGGGAGTGTATGAATGGAGGGGAGGACTTCGCCAGCCAGGTCACCCGCACTCTGGACTCCCTGCAGGGCTGCAACGAGAAGGCCGGGATGGACCTCACGCCAGGTGGGCCTGGAACAAGGGCACGGGCTCTTTAGTCCTGTGTCTCAGGGAGCTGCAGTGCGGGCGGGAAGGGTTTTTTGACAGCAGCTGGCTGTCTTACACAGTGGGGAGTGCTGATTCCCTTCCCCAGGTGGACACAAATAACCCATTTACTGAGATGACCAGAGCTGTTTTCTAATTTAGAAAATCAGAAGAACAGTGTAAATTGGACCCCTTCTGCATGGAAGCAGAGCTATCTTTCCATCCAACGGAGGAGTACCTTAGAGCCCTTTTAGTATTTAATGAGCAGTCCTCTGGGAAGTAAAGCAATTGTAAGAAAAATCAACCTGTGTTGACTTTTTTTGTATATCATCTGCTTGCATAGGCAATCGAATTCTCCGATGGAGAGGACCTTGGTACTTGCTCTTGTCTCTGACTGCTGAGGCTTGGCTCGGGGTGTTTTAGTTGTGCTATCTTGTCTATACCTCTGTGGTCTCTACAAAGGTTGTGGGGTTTTTTTCAAAGAAAATGAAGGAATGTGATCAAGGTATCAGGCCTCAGATGCTTTGTGTATCCATATATGGAGACACTGGTGGAAGAGGTTCGGAACTAATACAGCAGAACAAGGTCAGGGTCAAAAAAAAAAAGTGCAGAGAGGGAAGGACTCTTCTTTTGCAGTAGTCCACCTGTTTCTCTGTTGAACTGCTGTGAATAAACACATCCCCATAGGTAAACCCTTGATGGTGCTCCCGGAAAGCACTGCCCAGTTATCTCGAAGGAAGGCATATTTGATACTGCATGCTGCTTAAGATACAGAGACCTTCAGTAGGGCTCGAAATAGTGAAAATGCACAGAGGAAAATGGAAATTCTACCTAGAGAGGATCCTACTTGCATAACCATTTCCATTTCCATTTGTGTGCATGGCGCTAGAGAAGGAACCCAGGGCGCTGGCCATGTTAGGCAAGCACTCCATACTGACCTTCAGCTTCCCCGTGTCCCCCCAGCACGGGGCATAGTGCTGAGGCCACCAAGTAGACATATGGTCCTCAGAAGTTACAAATGCAAATGTGGTTGGGGCATACAGATCACACAAATATGTGTGGTAACTGGAGATCAAACAATAGAGAATGATACAGACCCGGGTGAAAGAAAGAGGGCATATTGTTCCCAGATGCACACAAATTCAAATTAATAACCCTGTACTGACCAAAAACAAGACATCTGCAGTCTGTGTCTAGCCAAAGGGTGGCAAGCAATGACCTTATCAATACAGAATTTGTTGAACTGGGTTTTGGATTGTAAGCCTCCTATTCTCTCCTTCCCCTCGGGACTTTGTAGCCCCCTAGAAATCAAAGAGGAGTGTTTGGGTCTTTACCCACCTTTTACCTTACAGTATCCTAAGTCCAACACTGGAAAGCTCCATCTATTTGGTTCATGAAGATGTCCCTGTTCCACGACCTTTTGACCTCTTCTCTTAAAGTCTTTGCCTCAACTTTTCCTTATCCAGGAAGTGACAATGCCAAGCTATCGCTGATGAACAAGTACAAAGACAATATCATCGCCACCAGCCCCGTGGACTCCAACCACCAGCAGGCCACCCTGCTCTCCCACACGTCCAGTAGCCAGAGAAAGCGAATCAACAACAAAGCCAGAGGTATCTGTATCTGATGTTAGGGTTTGCAGAGGGATGGCTGGGTGTGGGCAGAGGCAGGGCTGCTCATAAGCTTTGCCCACTCTCTCATATATAGCTGGATGGGGCTATGCCCTAGCACAGCCTTCCTGAGGCTAGTTAAAATCTAGTTACAAATATATATATATATATATATATATATATATATATATATATATATAAACATGTTTGACCTCCACTTACCACACATATTTGTGTGATCTGTATGCCCCAACCACATTTGAGTTTGCAATGTCTGAGGACCCTATGTTATATATATATATATATATATATATATATATATAAACATGCAAACCTTTTGATCAAGTACTTTTCACCAAAAAGAATGTGTATGTAGGAAATAATTGGGCAAGAGTGTAAAAATGTATGCAAAAGGCAGTTTATCACAATATTGTTTAAAGAAGCACAAGAAACGAGATAGCTTAACTGTCCATCAACAGGGAATTGGTTAATGACCTGACACATGTGTCTACTGTCCAGTGGCTTACCGTGCAGTCATTTGAAATGATAATAAAGATCTATATTTGTTCATACAGAAAGTTGCCCACTCATCTAGCAAATGGGAAAAAATAGGTTATAAAAAGGAAGGTAGAGTATAATGTCATTGCAAGAGAGGATTAAGAACCCTTTGCCTATTTCTGTATCAGAAAAGGATGGAGTATAAGACATCAAATGTTAGCAGAGCTTTCTGATTTCATTGGAATTGTTTACTTTATACATTTCTTTTTTGTGGTAGTAGGGATTGAACTCAGGGGCATTCTACCTCCAAGCTATACCCCCAGCCCTATTTTTTATTCTTTTTTTTTTTTTTTTTTTTTTTTTTTTTTTTTTTTTTTTTTTTTTGGTACTGGGGATTGAACTCAGGGGCATTCTACCTCCGAGCTACACCCCCAGCCCTATTTTTTTTTTAATCTTTATTTTGAAACCGAGTCTCACTAAGTTGCAGAGTGCCTCACTAGGTAGCTGAGGTTGGCCTCGAACCCGGATCCTCCGGTCTCAGCCTCCCGAATGCTGGGATTACAAGTGTGCGCCACCACGCCCGGCCCTATTTTTTATTCTTTATTTTGAAACAGGGTCTCACTAAGTTGTGGAGTGCTTCACTAGGTAGCTGAGGTAGGCTGCGAACCCAGATCCTCCGGTCTCAGCCTCCCAAATGCTGGGATTACAAGTGCGCGCCACCATACCCAGTTACTTTATACATTTTTTGCATATTTTCTTTATTCTTTTTTTTGCATTAAATATATGTGTACATTATATATATATTTATAAATGAACGTTTATTATATACATATAAACCCATAAATTCTAGAACCCTAAAAAACATAAAAGTATAATATCTTATGCTCCTGTGATGTAAGTCCAATCTGATATTAACCATAAAGGGAAATATCACTTTCTTCCTCCTCTGCCCTCCAACCCTGGAGGGCCTCTCTGGCAGGTGGTTCCAGAAATACCCTGAGTTGGTGGGAATGATGGGGTTTGTGGGTTGGAAGGGGAAGAGGCCTATAGTAAGTGCTGTCAAAAAGGTCTCCTCCCCCAAATGTGGACTTTGGAAGTTCCTGTCCCCCTAGCTACAACTACCAGATTGGTAATCAAGCCTCTTTCTCTCTCTCTCTCTCTCTCTCTCTCTCTCTCTCTCTCTCTCCTGTTGAACTTACTAGTGATTTGGTGTCACGAAGACAAAGCTGAATGTTGCTTTTGTTGTGCTTCTTTCCATTTCAGCTGGTTCTGCCTTCTTGAACCCTGAAGGGGACTCGAGCACGGAGGCAGAAAATGACCCTCAGCTGACTTTCTACACAGACCCCTCTCGCAGCCGGAGGCGCAGTCGAGGTAGGCAGCATGGAGGGCTGGGTGGTGGTGCAGGTGTGGGGCAGGATGGGCCAGGACTGCAGAGGGCCGGTGCAGGCCGGAGCCAGACAATGCAGGAAGAACTCATGGACCACAACTGGCGTTGCCTCCTAAGGAAGGAAGAAGAGCCTGGACTGGAAAATTTCAGAGAATCATCTCTCCCAGATAATGGCACTCTCAAACATGTTTCCAAGTTGTTTGAAAGGCTATTTCTTGGTCAGAAGACTCTCAATTCCTTCTGGAAGCCTCAGAAGTCCTATTTTGCTATTTGGACAAAGGAAAGAAAGTTGATGAAGTGTGTTAAATGTGAAAAGATGGATAGGACTTCTATCCCTTGTTTACTCAGACACACTGGGTCTGGGATTGAGCTGGCCAGGGATTGTGGTGCAGAGTGGTTGAGGAATGACCTATGACCTGAAAAACTTGTGATTTTCTTCGACTCTTAATTCCCTAGGCAGTAGAATCTCAGGACCTATGCCTCCAGGCTCTCTTTTTCTCTGGGCAGAGTTTAGGGAGCTAATGCATTCTTGTCAACACGGATAGGGCTGTTCTTCCAGGCAGCCACTCCACGCTGACCTTTACTGGCTGGAGACGGGCTATTGCAGCTGTTGCTCCCACTGCCTGTGACGCTACTGGGGTCACCATCATCTTTGAAAGAGTTCTGAGTTCAAACACCAGTGAGCTGCACCGTTCACTTGCTGGGGGATACAGGATAAGGACAATGACTTCTCTGGGTCTCAGTTCCCTCACGTGTTAAGTGGGTTAACAATACCTCATGCACAGGGCTACTGTCAGGATGAGATTATATGAAAATGGGCAGAATGGCAACTGCTAACGCAGTATGAAACCCCTATTATTGCTGTCAGGTCTCTATAGCACAGTCTCTGGTTTCTAGAGTACCTCATCTTCAAGAATCTTACAGTGACAGCTATTACTTTGTGCTACACTAAATAGAATTTCTCTTAAGTAACACTCCCGAAAGGCACACATTTTGACTCTTTCCTACTCCGCACTTGAATTTGTTCCACACAGAAGATGTTCTTCCGGAGACTGGAAGAAGTCTTTTTTCTTTTTTCTTTTTTTTTAAACATGATCTCGCTAAGTTGCTGAGAGCCTTGCTAAGTTGCTGAGGCTGGCCTTGAACCTACCGTCCCTTTGTCTCAGCCAACCAAGTACTAGGATTACAGGCTTGCAAAAGTCTTTTTAACTTTAAATTCCAGTTGCTGTTGACTTCATTACCATCAGCATTAAAGTTCTTCCCACCATTTTTCTGAATAAGTCAACGGAGCTCTGAGCAGCTTAATTTCTGAAGCCTTCCTTTCCCTGAGTTGAGAATGTGGATGAAGGTGCCCCTTCTCCCTTGATCATATATACAAATAAATATGTATTTATATATAAATATATATATATACATGTGGATTGAGCCTACATTATATATATATATATATATATGGATTGTCTCCTTCTCCCTTGATTATATATATATATATATATATATATATATATATATATATATATGTGTGTGTGTGTGTGTGTGTGTGTGTGTGTGTGTGTGTGTGGATTGAACCCAGAAGCATTCTACTTCCAAGCTACATATTCAGTCTTTTTTTTAAAACAAGGTCTCACTAGGTTGCTGAAAGCCTCACTACATTGCTGAGGCTATCCCCAACCTGTGAGTCTCCTGTCTCAGCCTTCCAAGTACTGGGATTACAGATGTGCGCCACCACAGCTGGCTCATTACACACTTCTATAGATCAAATTCCCAGGCCATCCAGGCCCATCCAACCTAGGCCACATCAAAGCAAGGTGTGTGCTGCCTTAATAAAATCTTAAGAAAATCCATGGAAATGAATCACAGTGAATCTCTTTACAACGTAAAGCTGTTTCTTTCTTTTAAATACCAAACTCGCCTAGTGCATTTTACTCTATTGGTTTTAATTAGACTGTAAGCATCTTAGGGGTGGATTTTTTTCAAAGGATGATTTTTTTTCCAAGTGCCTACTAGAGGATTTTGCCTATACACAGATGCTTGGAAGTGCTTGTTTAATTGGACTGGATCCATCAACCAGACCAGCAAAAACATTTTATGAACTACTGGCTGTGTGGGTCAGGCTTTATGATGGGTGATGGAAATATGAAAATATGGTATGATGGTAAGACTTCACTTAATAGTACAAATAAAGTGAAACGAGTTCTCAGAAGAGAGAATAAGAAAGAATCATTAATTTGCAGTAATAGGAGTAATAGGAGGCTGGGATGTATGTGTGTGTGTGTGTGTGTGTGTGTGTGTGTGTGTGTGTGTGTTATAGGATATATAGGGTTTCTTGAAAGAGAAGAATTCTAGAGAGAAAATAGCACACAAAAAGCCTTGAAGACTTCAGAGGCTGAGACAGGAGGATTGCAGGTTCCTGGCCAGCCTCAAGAACTTAGCGAGGCCTTCTGTGACTTAGTGAGACCCTGTTTCAAAATAAAATATAAAATAGGTCTTAGGGTATAGCTCAGATTAATACCAAGAGGTATTAATCCCTAATACCACCTCAAGGAAAGGAAGGAAGGGATGGAAAGAAGGAAGGAAGGAACAAAAGGAAGGAAGGAAGGAAGGAAGGAAGGAAGGAAGGAAGGAAGGAAGGAAGGAGACAGAGAAAGAAAGAAAGAAAAAGAAAGACTTGAAGGCAGAAAAGAATGTGGTGTTTTTGAGGAAGTAAAAGTAGTTCAATGTGGTAGCTTTTCCCAGGACATAAACATAAGTGCACACACGGATGGTAGGGATGAGGTCAGAGAAAATGCCAGTTACCAGAGAACCATATACATGCCTCATTGTTACGGAGTTTACACTGGCTTCTTCGAGCAAACACAGAACCGCTGGAGTTCCGGAGCCAGATAGGGATGTTGGATGATGCATCAGTGACGCAGACAGAAGAGAGAGACAAGGGTATCAGTAGCAAGTTCTTGCAATCACATAAGAGCAATGGCAAGTGTCTGCAAACGGTGACGACACTGTGTGATAAAAGCTCTAACAGCAGGGTGCACCGAGGGCTAGGAGAACCAGGAATGAGCGAGAATCTGTTCTTGTAGGTTTCAGGGAGGTGTTTACAGAGCGATATTGCTTGAGCCGAGACGTGAAGAGGAGGTGTATACCAGGATGACAAGGTGACAAAGTGGCCTTCTGTGGAGGAGGAAATAATATGTGAAAAATCACTGAGACATAAACGGCGATGGCCTCGTCAGGGAGCGGCAAATAGTTGACTGGAAGGAAACTTAGGGTGCAAGTTTGTGGGTTGCTTTGGAGATAAATCTGGAAGCCCAGCAGAAGCCAGAAAGGGCATGGCCTGAACTGAAGGGGGGGGGGGGATTGGGCCTGCGTCTTCCTCTGGCATCAGTGGGAGAATTTGAAGAGCATGACCGTGGTCATCTCTGCTCAGTGAAGGGTGGAGGTCAGGTGACGGCAGATGAGGTGTGGCAGGGAGACAGGTGGATGGGGACATAGCTCAGAGGTACACCATAGTACTGACATCCCTAGTCCAGGTAGGACATGATAGAGGTAGGGATGGGATGGGGAGAATGAACGTGGGAGAAATTTTGGATAAAAAATAGAAAAGAAAATAATGGTATTGGTGAAAGAAGGGTATGACATGTGAACAAGAAGGAAGAGTTAAACGTGATGGAGTTACTATTTTATTTTATTTATTTATTTATTTGAGTGGAGAAACCAAGGAGGTGGCAGAGCCATTTACTGGGCACAGGAACTAGGAGGGACAGCAGGGTTTGCGAGGAGGCGGCAGGTCCAGTTGGTTAGGGAAGTGTTGCATTTTGTGCCAAATTGTGTTCTGGGGGTGGGTGTGCTGCTGAGGCTGTGCTGGGCTGGGGATCTGTAAGTGTGGGGGAATGGACCCCATTCTGGAAGGATATGGCCGTGGGTGGAATATCTCCACTAGCAAGGACAGAGACCAGTGGCCACCTGCTGCCTGGGGGCTCTCCTTCCAGCCCAGACACCAAACAGTGCATCGTTCGTTCCTGTGGGTCGGAGCCTCAGCCAGATCTAAGTTTTGATCTCAGCCCCATAGCTTTGTAGCTGCCTGGACTCAGACATGCTCCCCAGCCTCTCTACCCTCTGATCCTCTAGAGGAGTTGCCTCATAATATCCTGGTCATCCTGCAATGATGTGAGCCATGTAAAACCCTGAACATGGGTGCCTCAGTGTTAACTATCTAGATGAGGTCCAGCTCCTTGAGACTCCCTTCCCTTGCCTGAAATGAAGGTAGTTACTAACTGGGCATGTTGGCATATACCTGTAATCCCAGTACTTGGGAGGCTGAGACAGGAAGATCTCAGGGCTGAGGTCAGCTTCAGGAACTTTGTGAGATCGTGAGCAACTTAGCAAGAACTTGTTTCAAAATAATATATATATTATATATATAAATTATATATATAAATATATATATATATAAAGGGCTGGAGGCATAGATTGGAGGTAGAATGCCCCTGGGTTCAATCTCCAATAAATAAATAAATAAATAAATAAATAAATAAATAAATAAATAAATAAATAAATAAAGGCAGTTACTACACATACTTATAGTTGTTTTTGTTTTTGTTTTTGATACTGGGGATTGAACTCAGGGGCATTCTACCTCCGAGTTACACCCACCCCCAGCCCTATTTTTTATTCTTTATTTTGAAACAGGATCTTGCTAAGTTGTGGAGGGCCTCACTAAGTAGCCGAGTCTGGCAGTAAACCTGCTCTCCTCCTGTCTCAGCCTCACAAGTACTGGGATTACAAGAGTATGCCACCACGCCCAGCTTACAGTTTTATTTTAAGAAAGCAAATATTAAAAGAAAATAATGTATGTAGTAAAACATAGCACAGTGCCTGCCATAATGGATACCCTTGATTACTACTATTAACAAATATTAACACAGAACAGAAAGAAATTCCAAAGGACCTATGCACTTTGTTGTCTTGCTTTCTTACTTCCCCACGTCTATTTTGCCTCTATTACAAAAGGTCTCTTTACTTAACTACCATTTTTCCCTCCACTCTTCAGTAACATCAAAAAACCCAGTCCCTAAAGCAAACAAAATCAAAACCTCTCCCTCCCGCTCCCTGTCTCTCCTACCCACCTACCTGGGGGTTTTTCTCCTGCCCCAGCAATGATCATTGCCTCCAATGGCTTTAGGGATGTGGGGGGCTTTCTGGTGTGACACCACCCATTCATCCAGAGCAGATAAGCCTCCTTTTCCTCAGTCTGACCTGGTGTAGTAAGAGTCACCTGGTAGGTCTGTCACCAGAGCCTGGTTTGCACCACGTAGCGCTGCCCTCGGTTACAGCGCCCTCTGTGGACATCAGTGGAAGTGCAGTGTGGGGTTTGAACATTCTTGCCTCCCTAGGCAAGAACTTGGAGCTTAATGGAACCAGTAAAGAGAGATAGGCTTTCTTAGAAACTTGTGAAACCGGCCCCACACAGAGATCAGAGGATTTGCACTCAGTTCACCTCAATTGACCCCAAAGGCCACCAGTTGGGTAACTCCCCTCCTTCTCCAACTGCTGACGCGAGGTCCCCAAGAATGAAGGTCACTGAGATACTTGTCACCCACCATGGGTTGGGTACGCCAACTTCCTCCCCTGGTTGCCAGGTCAGCAAAAGGCCAAGTTGGGCTTTCAGTGCCAAGGTTTTCACCACCGTTTCTTGCTTGTGTCTCCCTTTCAGTGGGCTCTCCCCGAAGTCCTGTGAATAAAACCACCTTGACCCTGATCAGCGTCACCAGCTGTGTCATCGGCCTCGTGTGTGCCTCTCACGTCAGCTGCCCCCTCGTTGTCAAAATCACCCTGCACGTCCCCGAGCACCTGATCGCTGATGGTGAGTTGTTTCTCCCAAGAATGCAAACTCCTGCCTGGAAGAAGAAGAAGGTTTCGGGGTTGGGCAAAGGATAGAGAAGCTGGGGGGTCACTGTTTCCTGATAATAAGTGGTGGGGGGAGGAATAAAGGCAACTAAGATTTAGGACAAGACTGGATTGCACATGAAAAAAGCAAGTTAGAGAACAAAATGAACAGATGACCTCCTTTTTCCGCTGTCCATTCTCTCTTTTAAATTGCGCCCCTATCTTTGTAGAGAAATACAAGGTTCAGTGGCTACAGGCAGGTAGACATCACTGTTCTCCCAGGCTTTGAGAAAGGAAAAGCTAAGTAGAGCAGTAGAGGTGTTTAAGGATCAGCCAGACTTTCGTCTGCTTTGCCCAGGTGAGAAATTCCTAATTGCACTAACTTGCTATAAGCCTGGGACTCAGAGGCAATAATTTGCTTTCATCCAGGGGGACCCCAATATAATGAGGGAGTAATACAGGTTCTGAGAGTCCCCGAATCATTGCAGCCCGAGGCACCTAATTGACTTGTTAATGTCTGTTCTCTTGGTTACTGGAAGCCCAGGAACAGGTGGGGACCGTTCGCAGTGTGAGAGGGCCTGCTATTTCATGGCAAGTGAAGACAGGCGGCAGGTCCCTGTTCCTTGGGCAAGTGCCAGGGCCTGTGGCTGGGTCTGATGGAGCCATGCCACGGCCATCACAGAGCCGCTCTGTCCCCGTATCCCTAAGGAGCACTCTGGCAAGATGTGACCGGGCAAGGCAGTGGGGGATGATATGGCTGAAAGGCCTAATGTCCCCGGCCTCACAGCGGTCTGTGCGATGGCAGAATCTCCATCTGCTGATCCCTCGCTCCGGTGCTAAAGACGGGCAAGGATGGGGGGAGCCAGGATCCTGGATGGGGACTCGCTGTGTCTTGGGTGGCTTGTGTACGTGTGTGTGTGCACGCACAGACCTGCTTCTTCTCTGTCGCCCCGCAGGGAGCCGCTTCATCCTGCTGGAGGGCAGCCAATTGGATGCCAGTGACTGGCTGAACCCGGCCCAAGTGGTTCTCTTCTCCCAGCAGAACTCCAGCGGGCCCTGGGCCATGGACCTCTGCGCCCGGCGGCTCCTGGACCCCTGTGAACACCAATGTGACCCCGAAACTGGTAGGCAGGAGCACCGGGCAGCGGGTAACTGTCAGACAGATCGTGCCTCTTGCATTCACTCCTTGGAAACCCAGATCATCTCTCCCAACTCCAGGGTCCCACCGATGTCTCCAGCCCAGACTATGCAAGCTGCCAGCCTGTAGCTGGGCCACTGAGCCTAAGCACCTAGAACCAGCTTATTGCAGAAAGCTTGGCAAGGTCCTCATGGTAACCCTATTCCATTGAGGCCAGTTTAGAGTGATCCCTGTTGTCATTTAGCCAGCAGATACCTAGCTACAAGGGCTACCTATTTTATGATATAGAATGAATGCATGCTTACTGTAGGAAATTAGGAATACTTAGAAATGCTCAGAGAAGCAAATGCTAGTCATTAATCTCCCGGAAAAATCACTTTTGAAGTTTTCAAGTCCTCCCTACCGATCCCTTCTCTGCGCATGATTTTTAGAGACTTCCTGGAAGTGATCTAAGTCTGATACAATTCCCTGCTTTTCCTCACTTTATGTTTCCTCCTGAGAGTCTTCCAGAAGCATTAAATAATCCTCAATAATATAATTTTAATGGTCATTTGGTGTTCCTTTATACAGCTGTATCATAGCTCGTTTAAATAATCCCCTGTTATTTGACATTTAGAATGCCCTAGATTTTCAATTTTTATAAATATCATTAAAATGAACATGCTTATACCTAAATGCAGGACACATGGCAAATTGTTTTCTTAGAGAATGATTGCTAGACAAAGAGTCGCGACATCTTTAGGTTCTGTGATACGGTCAAATGGGACTTGGCGTCTCTGGGCCCAGATTCAGGCATGGCATGAATTAGAGCAGTCATATTTGTCCCAGAACTCTAGCCTGTTCAGGAGCACAGCTCCCTTATTGCAGATTGCTTTGCCATTTCGCTGCAGAAGGGATTCATCTACAGAAGTCTTTACAAAGACCTGTTTCCAGTACATTGAGTACCACAGATTGATCTTTCCCAGAGAAGACCTTTGATGCCTTAAAGCCAACGGATAAAATGAAATCTAAGACCTCCAAGCGAAATATTGCGGGAGTCAGGGGCTAACTCCTCAAGCTATCCACACACCACCTGCGGCCTCCCCATTGCACACGCATACGTGTGCATACCCATGCATCTTCTTCATGCACCAAGGAGCAACTGAGTCTGCAATATCTAACCCTGATTTCCATTCTAATCCATTGCTAGAGCTCTTTAGAACAGTAACAGGTAGGCTGCAACATCCAAAGTTCATGTTCTTAGGTTTTTAAAGTTGTTCAATGTGGGCCCATCACAGAGGTTCTGGGCCCCCATATGGTGGAGAAAGTACAGCATTTTAAACAGCTGATGTCTAAGACTGCTTACTTGCTTCTCCTCCTACGCTGTCAGGCAAACACCAAACCAAACAGATGGGCTGTGCACCATGCCCAAAAGCGAGTGTGCTCAGAAGAAATTAAAAAGAGCTCATCTCCGAGGTGGGGCCTCTCCATGCGACTGAGCTAGTCTCTGGTACCCTTGTTCTCCAGCTGGTTTGGATTAGGAGGATTTGGGACCATCTTAGCTGTCAAAGTCACTTCTGAGAGAAGCACGATCTCCAGAGAAGCTTGGATGCTTCCACTTGAGTTGCAGAGAACAGGAAGCACCTACAGTTATGCGTGCAAGGAAGGGATTGGTGTTCTGTGCCTGGAAGGGGCTTAGAGATAAGCTGCCTCCTTACTTGACATCAACATGGGGAATTCCTTAAGAAGTGACAAGCCTTGCCCAAAGTCCCACAGTTACCTCAAGCCAGAGTCTGTGTTTAGTCTCTCAGGAAAGCGGGATTATCAAGGGCTGCTTCTTTCCCCAACATGTCAGATCCAACATACTTGTCACTCAAGACCGTTTAAGCAACAGCCATTACCGAACGCTGCTGTGGTCCATGCCAGGAAGCTGCTCGTCTATGGCAAAGCTTTTCCATCAACGCTTCCATCCCTTCCAGATGTCTCACTTCTAATCCCAGAGTTCTAAGAATGACTCTGGGAAGCCCCTCCCCTGCCAATGGCTTCCCAGTATCCGTGACAACTCGTGACTTTCCAACTGGAAAGCCATGGAGAAGGACTAAAAATGAGAACCCCGACCCCACAATGGAACTAAGGTGCAACGTCTTCATTTGGGGGGAACAGCTGAGAAACGATGCTGCAGAGACTTTTATTTTCATTATTGCTGGAATTGGAAAGCGCCCCCCTCCCCCAGCTTCTTCCTGCACAGGGGATGATGTGGTCATCCCACTCGCTCATCAGTAAGAAGCTTTCTCGCCTCCCACACTCCATCCTAGAGACTTTCTCCAAAGAGCTGAGTGTGGGAATTGGCTTCAAGTCAAGTCAACGTTATTTTTGCAAGCCTCCAGCTAGCTTACTTGGAAATGTCAGAGTGTTGGGACATGTGCTTTCCCAGCCGCGCCGAGGGGCCTACCCATATGGATGTATAGGGCTGTGCAAATGCACTTGTGTACTTTTTCACGCAGACACGCATGCACACACACAGAAACACACGCGCACACAAACACAGCTGCTCATTGCTGCAAAGGAGCAGCCTTCGGTGCCTGGAGTTCCTCTCAGGCGTCTTTCCTGAAAGTGTCCCAAAGCTAAGCATGTGTTTAGTCATTACCTGCAAAGTGTTTCCCATACAAGGTGGAGGAGGCAGAAAAAGGGACTCCAAAAGATGTCCACATCTGAATCCCTTGAATCAGTGAATATGTTTTGTAGCATTAGCGAAGGAAGGAAAGAACTGCATGTGAAACAGAGGCTGCCAAACCACTGGCTTCACAACAGGAAGATTATCCGGGTTTGTCTGGGTAGTCCCAATGGATTTCCAAGTGTCCTTAAAAGTGGAAGCAGCAGAGCTGGACATGATGCACACTTCGGTAATCCTGTCTGTCATCCCAGTACTTGAGTGGCTGAGACAGGATGATCGCAGGTTCCAGGCTAGCCTCAGCAACTTAGAGAGACTCTCAGCAACTTAGCGAGACCCTGTTTCAAATTTTTTTAAAAAAGGGGGGCTGGGGTGCAACTTGGAGGTAGAATGCAATCTGGATTCAATCCCCAGTACCAGAGAG